>CM075772.1:7907727-7965227 GCA_037974665.1 Ehretia macrophylla | reverse complement strand
CGAGTATCTTACTGGGCCCCTGCCTATAGGAAAAAAAAAAATGGAAATTAACCCATTGGGCCTCCGCATTGGTTACTAGGGAGCGGCCCAGTATTATGCTGTGCAGTTGGCCATAGGTAAAAAAAAAACCAAAAAAAAAAAAAAAAAAAAAAACAAGAAATTAAACCAATGGGCCTCCACATTGGTTACGGGACAGCGGCCCAGTATCATGCTGGGCAGCTGCCCATAGGTTAAAAAAAAAAAAACGAGGAAATTTAACCAATTGGCCTCCCCATTGGTTACTGGACAACGGCCCAGTATCATGCTGGGAAGCTGCCCATAGGTAAAAAAAAAAAAAAATTGAAATTAGACCAATGGGCCTCCCCATTTTTTACTAGGCAGCGGCCCAGTATAACGCTGGGCCACTGCCCAAGGTAAAAAAAAAAAAAAACAGGAAATTAAACCAATTGGGCCTCCCCATTGGCTACTAGGCAGCGGCCGAGTATCATGCTGGGCCGCTGCCCATAGGAAAAAAAAATGACATTAAACCAATGGGCCCCCCCATTGGTTACTGGGCAGCGGCCCAATATCATGCTAGGCAGCTGCCCATAGGTATAAAAAAAATGAAATTAAACCAATGGGCCTCCCCATTGTTTACTGGGCAGCGGCCCAGTATTACGCTGAGCCGCTAACCATAGGGAAAAAAAAAAAAATAAATAAAATAAATAAAAGGAAATTAAACCAATGGGCCTCCCCATTGGTTACTGGGCAGCAGCCCAGTATCATGCTGGGCAGCTGCCCATAGGTTAAAAAAAAAAAAAAGAGGAAATTTAACCAATGGGCCTCCCCATTGGTTACTGGACAGCGACCCAGCATCATGCTGGGCAGCTGCCCATAGGTAAAAAAAAAAAAAAAAATGAAATTAAACCAATGGGCCTCCCCATTGTTTACTGGGCAACGGCCCAGTATCATGCTGGGCAGCTGCTCATAGGTTAAAAAAAAAAAAATGAAATTAAACCAATGGGCCTCCCCATTGGTTACTGGGCAGCGGCCCAGTATTACGCTGAGCCGCTAACCAAAGGCAAAAAAAAAAAAATAATAAATAAAAAAAAGAAATTAAACCAATGGACCTCCCGATTGGTTACTGGGCAGCGTCCCAGTATCATGCTGCGTCGCTGCCCATAGGTAAAAAACAAAAATAAAAAATAAAAAAAACAAAAAAAAACAGTAAATTAAACCAATGGGCCTCCCCATTGGTTACTGGGCAGCGGCCCATAGGTTAAAAAAAAAAAAAAAAAAAAAAAAACCAGAAAATTAACCAAAGGTCCTCCCCATTGGTTACTGGACAGCGGCCCAGCATCATGCTGGGCAGCTGCCCATAGGTAAAAAAATAAAAAAATAAAAAAAAAAATGAAATTAAGCCAATGGGGCCCCCCATTGGTTACTGGGTAGCGGCCCAATATCAAGCTAGGCAGCTGCCCATAGGTAAAAATAAATAAATAAATAAAAATACAGTAAATTAAACCAATGGGTCTCCCCATTGGTTACTGGGCAGCGGCCTAGAATCATGCTGGGCCGCTGCCTATAGGAAAAAAACAAAACATGAAATTAAACCATTGGGCCTCCCCATTGGTTACTAGGCAGCGGCCCAGTATTACGCTGGGCCGCTGCCCATAGGTAAAAAAAATAAATAAATAAAAAAAACATGAAATTAAACCATTGGGCCTCCCCATTGGTTACAAGGCAGCGGCCCAGTATCATGCTGCGCCGATGGCCATAGGAAAAAAAAAACATGAAATTAAACCAATGGGCCTCTCCATTGGTTACTAGGCAGCGGCCAAGTATCATGCTGGGCAGCTGCCAATAGGTGTAAAATAAAAAAAAATAAAAAAAAAGGAAATTAAACTAATGGGCCTCCGCATTGGTTACTGGGCAGCGTCCCAGTATCATGCTGCGACGCTGCCCATTGGTAAAAAAAAAAAAAAAAAAGGAAATTAAACCAATGGGCCTCCCCATTGGTTACTGGGCAGCGGCCCAGTATCATGCTGGGCAGCTGCCCATAGGTAAAAAAATAATAATAGTAAAAAAAAAAGGAAATTAAATCAATGGGCCTCCCGATTGGTTACTGGGCAGCGTCCCAGTATCATGCTGCGTCGCTGCCCATAGGTAAGAAACAAAAATAAAAAATAAAAAAAACAAAAAAAAAAAAACAGTAAATTAAACCAATGGGCCTCCCCATTGTTTACTGGGCAGCGGCCTAAAATCATGCTAGGCCGCTGCCTATAGGAAAAAAAAAACATGAAATTAAACCAATGGGCCTCGCCATTGGTTACTGGGCAGCGACCCAGTATCATGCTAGGCAGCTGCCCATAGGTAAAAAAAAAAAAAAAAATAAATTAAACCAATTGTCCTCCCCATTGGTTACGTTGGGCCGCTGCCCATAGGTAAAAAATAAATAAATAAATAAAAAGAAATTAAACCATTGGGCCTCCCCATTGGTTACTAGGCAGCGGCCTAGTATCATGCTGTGCCGCTGGCCATAGGAAAAAAAAAAAAAAAAAAATAACATGAAATTAAACCAATGGGCCTCCCCATTGGTTACTAGGCAGCGCCCCAGTATCATGCTGGGCCGCAGCCCATAGGAAAAAAAAAATGAAATTAAACCAATGGGCCTCCCCATTGGTTACTGGGCAGCGGCCCAATATCATGCTAGGCAGCTGCCCATAGGTAAAAAAAAAAAAAAAAAAAAAAAAAAAAGAAATTAAACGAATAGGCCTCCCCATTGGTTACTGGGCAGCGGCCCAGTATTACGCCGGGCCGTTGCCCATAGGTAAAAAAAGAAAAAAAAATACAAAAAAAAAGAAATTAAACCAATGGGCCTCCCCATTGGTTACTGGGCAGCGTCCCAGTATCATGCTGCGACGCTGCCCATAGGTAAAAAAAAAAAGTAAATTAAACCAATGGGCCTCCCCATTGGTTACTGGGCAGCTGCCCAGTATCATGCTGCGCCGTTGCCCATAGGTACAAAAAAAAAAAAAAAAAAAAAAAAACAGGTAATTAAAAACAATGGGCCTCCCCATTGGTTACTGGGCAGCGGCCCTGTATTACGCCGGGCCGCTGTCCATAGGTAAGAAAATACAAAAAAATACAAAAAAAAGGAATTTAAACCAATGGTCCTCCCCATTGGTTACTGGGCAGCGTCCCAGTATCATGCTGCGACGCTGCCGATAGGTAAAAAAAAAAGAAAAAAAAAAAGAAAAAAAAAAACAGAAATTAAACCAATGGACCTCCCCATTGGTTACTGGGCAGCGGCCCAGTATCATGATGGGCAGCTGCCCATAGGTAAAAATAAAAAAAAAGGAAATTAAACCAATGGGCCTCCCGGTTAGTTACTGTGGAGGGGCCCAGCATCATGGTGCGCCGCTGCCCATAGGGAAAAAAAAAAAAAAAAAAAAAAAAAGGAAATTAAACCAATGGGCCTCCCCATTGGTTACTGGGCAGCGGCCTAGTATCATGCTGCGCCGCTGCCCATAGGTAAAAAAAAAAGTAAAGGAAATTAAACCAATGGGCCTCCCCATTGGTTACTGGGCAGCGTCCCAGTATCATGTTGCGCCGCTGCCCGTAGGAAAAAATAAAAATAAAAATAAATAAATAAATAAATAAAATTAAACCAATGGGCCTCCTCATTGGTTACTGGGCAGCAGCCCTGTATCATGCTGCGCAGCTGCCCATAGGTAAAAAAAAAAAAAAAAAGGAAATTAAACCAATAGGCCTCCCCATTGGGTACTGGGAAGCGGCTCAGTATCATGCTGGGCAGCTGCCCATAGGTAAAAAAAAAAAAAAAAGAAATTAAACCAATGGGCCTCCCCATTGGTTATTGGGCAGCGGCCCAATATCATGCTAGCCAGCTGCCCATAGGTAAAAACAAAAAAAAAAAAAAAAAAAATTAAACCAATGGGCCTCCCCATTAGTTACTGGGCAGCGGCCGTGTATTACGCCGGGCCACTTCCCTTAGATAAAACAATAAAAAAAAAATACAAAAAAAGGAAATTAAAAAAATGGGCCATCCCATTGGTTACTGGGCAGCGTCCCAGTGTCATGCTGCGACGCTGCCCATAGGTAAAAAAAAAAAAAAAAAAAAAAAAAAAAACTGGAAATTAAACCAATGGGCCTCCCCATTGGTTACTGGGCAACGGCAGTATCATGCTTGGCAGCTGCCCATAGGTAAAAAAAAAAAAAAAAAAAAAAAAAAAAATTAAACCAGTGGGCCTCCCCATTGGTTACTGAGCAGCGGCCCAGTATCATGCTGCGTCGCAGCCCATAGGTTAAAAAAAAAAAACAGGAAATTAAACCAATGGGCCTCCACATTGGTTACTGGGCAGCGGCCTAGTATCATGCTGCGCCGCTGCCCATAGGTAAAAAAAAAAAAAAGGAAATTAAACCAATGGGCCTCCCCATTGGTTACTGGGCAGCGGCCCAGTATCATGCAAGGCAGCTGCCCTTAGGTAAAAAAAAAAAAATGAAATTAAATCAATGGGTCTCCCCATTGGTTACTGGGCATCAGCCCAGTATTACGCTGGGCCGCTGCCCATAGGTAAAAAAATAAAAATAAATAAATAAATAAAAAAGAATTTAAACCAATGGGCCTCCCCATTGGTTACTGGGCAGCGTCCCAGTATCATGCTGCGCCGATGGTCATAGGTAAAAAAAAAAAAAGGAAATTAAACAAATGGGCTCCCCATTGGTTACTGGGCAGCGGCCCAGTATCATGCTGCACCGCTGCGCATAGGAAAAAAAAAAGAAAAAAAAAAAAAGGAAATTAAAAAAATGGGCTCCCCATTGGTTACTGGGCAGCGGCCCAGTATCATGCTGGGCAGCTGCCCATAGGAAAAAAAAAAAAAAAAAAAAAAAAAAAAAAAAAAAACAGGAAATTAAACCATTGGGCCTCCCCATTGGTTACTAGGCAGCGGCCCAGTATCATGCTCTGCCGCTGGCCATAGGAAAAAAAAAAAAAAAAAAAAACATGAAATTAAACCAATGGGCCTCCCCATTGGTTACTAGGCAG
This sequence comes from Ehretia macrophylla, assembly GCA_037974665.1. Lineage (NCBI taxonomy): Eukaryota > Viridiplantae > Streptophyta > Magnoliopsida > Boraginales > Ehretiaceae > Ehretia > Ehretia macrophylla. The sequence goes on along the minus strand of CM075772.1, from coordinate 7,960,183 downwards.
CGCCCCAGTATCATGCTGGGCCGCAGCCCATAGGAAAAAAAAATGAAATTAAACCAATGGGCCTCCCCATTGGTTACTGGGCAGCGGCCCAATATCATGCTAGGCAGCTGCCCATAGGTAAAAAAAAAAAAAAAAAAAAAAAAGAAATTAAACGAATAGGCCTCCCCATTGGTTACTGCGCAGCGGCCCTGTATTACGCCGGGCCGCTGCCCATAGGTAAAAAAATAAAAAAAAATACAAAAAAAAGGAAATTAAACCAATGGGCCTCCCCATTGGTTACTGGGCAGCGTCCCAGTATCATGCTGCGACGCCGCCCATAGGTAAAAAAAAAAAAAAAAAAGTAAATTAAACCAATGGGCCTCCCCATTGGTTACTGGGCAGCTGCCCAGTATCATGCTGCGCCGCTGCCCATAGGTACAAAAATAAAAAAAAAATAAAAAAAAACAGGAAATTAAAAACAATGGGACTCCCCATTGGTTACTGGGCAGCGGCCCAATATCATGCTAGGCAGCTGCCCATAGGTAAAAAAAAAAAAAAAAAAAAAAAAGAAATTAAACGAATAGGCCTCCCCATTGGTTACTGCGCAGCGGCCCTGTATTACGCCGGGCCGCTGCCCATAGGTAAGAAAATACAAAAAAATACAAAAAAAGGAATTTAAACCAATGGTCCTCCCCATTGGTTACTGGGCAGCGTCCCAGTATCATGCTGCGACGCTGCCGATAGGTAAAAAAAAAGTAAAAAAAAAAAAAAGAAAAAAAAAAAAACAGAAATTAAACCAATGGACCTCCCCATTGGTTACTGGGCAGCGGCCCAGTATCATGATGGGCAGCTGCCCATAGGTAAAAATAAAAAAAAAGGAAATTAAACCAATGGGCCTCCCCATTAGTTACTGGGCAGCGGCCCAGTATCATGCTGCGTCGCTGCCCATAGGGAAAAAAAAAAAAAAAAAAAAAAAAAAACAGGAAATTAAACCAATGGGCCTCCCCATTGGTTACTGGGCAGCGGCCTAGTATCATGCTGCGCCGCTGCCCATAGGTAAAAAAAAAAGTAAAGGAAATTAAGCCAATGGGCCTCCCCATTGGTTACTGGGCAGCGTCCCAGTATCATGTTGCGCCGCTGCCCGTCGGAAAAAAAAAAAAAAAAAAAAAAAAAAAAAAAAGGAATTTAAACCAATGGGCCTCCTCATTGGTTACTGGGCAGCAGCCCTGTATCATGCTGCGCAGCTGCCCATAGGTAAAAAAAAAAAAAAAGGAAATTAAACCAATAGGCCTCCCCATTGGTTACTGGGCAACGGCCCAGTATCATGCTTGGCAGCTGCCCATAGGTAAAAAAAAAAAAAAAAAAAAAAAAAAATTAAACCAATGGCCCTCCCCATTGGTTACTGAGCAGCGGCCCAGTATCATGCTGCGTCGCAGCCCATAGGTTAAAAAAAAAAAACAGGAAATTAAACCAATGGGCCTCCACATTGGTTACTGGGCAGCTGCCTAGTATCATGCTAGGCCGCTGCCAATAGGAAAAAAAAAAAAAAAGGAAATTAAACCAAAAGGCCCCCCCAATGGTTACTGGGCAACGGTCCAGTATCATGCTTGGCAGCTGCCCATAGGTAAAAATAAAAAAAAAGGAAATTAAACCAATGGGCCTCCCCATTAGTTACTGGGCAGCGGCCCAGTATCATGCTGCGTCGCTGCCCATAGGGAAAAAAAAAAAAAAAAAAAAAAAAAAAAAAAAAACAGGAAATTAAACCAATGGGCCTCCTCATTGGTTACTGGGCAGCAGCCCTGTATCATGCTGCGCAGCTGCCCATAGGTAAAAAAAAAAAAAAGGAAATTAAACCAATAGGCCTCCCCATTGGTTACTGGGCAACGGCCCAGTATCATGCTTGGCAGCTGCCCATAGGTAAAAAAAAAAAAAAAAAAAAAAAATTAAACCAATGGGCCTCCCCATTGGTTACTGGGCAGCGGCCCAGTATCATGCTGCGTCGCAACCCATAGGTTAAAAAAAAAAAAACAGGAAATTAAACCAATGGGCCTCCACATTGGTTACTGGGCAGCGGCCTAGTATCATGCTGCGCCGCTGCCCATAGGTAAAAAAAAAAAAAAAGGAAATTAAACCAATGGGCCTCCCCATTGATTACTGGGTTGTGGCCCAGTATCATGCAAGGCAGCTGCCCATAGGTAAAAAAAAAATGAAATTAAACCAATTGGCATCCCCATTGGTTACTGGGCAGCAGCCCAGTATTACGCTGGGCCGCTGCCCATAGGTAAAAAAATAAAAAAGAAATTAAACCAATGGGCCTCCGCATTGGTTACTGGGCAGCGTCCCAGTATCATGCTGCGCCGCTGGTCATAGGTAAAAAAAAAAAAAAAAAAAAGGAAATTAAACAAATGGGCTCCCCATTGGTTACTGGGCAGCGGCCCAGTATCATGCTGCGCCGCTGCGCATAGGAAAAAAAAAGAAAAAAAAAAAAGGAAATTAAACAAATGGGCTCCCCATTGGTTACTGGGCAGCGGCCCAGTATCATGCTGCACTGCTGCCCATAGGATAAAAAAAAAAAAAAAAAAAAAAAAAAAAAAAAAAAAAAAAAAAACAGGAAATTAAACCAATAGGCTTCCCCATTGGTTACTGGGCAGCGGCCCAGTATCATGCAAGGCAGCTGCCCTTAGGTAAAAAAAAAATGAAATTAAACCAATGGGTCTCCCCATTGGTTACTGGGCAGCGGCCCAGTATCATGCTGCGCCGCTGCCCATAGGAAAAAAAAAAAGAAATTAAACCAATGGGCCTCCCCATTGGTTACTGGGCAGCGTCCCAGTATTACGCTAGGCCGCTGGCCATAGGTAAAAAAAAAAAAAAAAAAAAAAAAGGAAATTAAACCAATGGGCCTCCCCATTGGTTGCTGGGCAGCGGCCCAGTATCATGCTGAGCCGCTGCCCATAGGTAAAAAAAAAAAAAAAAAAAAAAGGAAATTTAACCAATGGGCCTCCCCATTGGTTACAGGGCAGCGGCCCAGTATCATGCAAGGCTGCTGCCCATAGGTTAAAAAATAAAAAAAAATAAAATGAAATTAAACCAATGGGCCTCACCATTGGTTACTGGGCAGCGGCCCAGTATTACGGTCGGCCGCTGCCCATAGGTAAAAAAATAAAAAATAAAAGATAAAAAAAAATTAAATTAAACCAATGGGCCTCCCCATTGGTTACTGGGCAGCGGCCCAGTATTACGCTGGGCCGCTGCCCATAGGTAAAAAAAAAAAAAAAAGGAAATTAAACCAATGGGCCGCCCCATTGGTTACTGGGCAGCGTCCCAGTATCATGCTGCGCCGCAGCCCATAGGTTAAAAAAAAAAAAAAAAGGAAATTAAACCAATGGGCCTCCCCATTGGTTACTGGGCAGCGGCCCAGTATCATGCAGGGCAGCTGCCCAAAGGTAAAAAAAAAAAAAAAAAAAAGGAAATTAAACCAATGGGCCTCCCCATTGGTTACTGGGCAGCGGCCCTGTATCATGCAGCGCCGCTGCCCATAGGAAAAAAAAAAAAAAAAAAAAAAAAAACAGGAAATTATACCAATGGGCCTCCCCATTGGTTACTGGTCAGCGGCCTAGTATCATGTTGGGCCGCTGCCTATAGGAAAAAAAAAATAGGGAATTAAACCAATAGGCCTCCCCATTGGTTACTGGGCAGCGGCCTAGTATCATGCTGCGCCGCTGCCCATAGGAAAAAAAAAAAAAAAAAAAAAAAAAAAAAAAAAAAAAACAGGAAATTAAACCATTGGGCCTCCCCATTGGTTACTAGGCAGCGGCCCAGTATCTTGCTAGGCAGCTGCACATAGGTAAAAAAAAAAAAAATGAAATTAAACCAATGGGCCTCCCCATTGGTTACTGGGCAGCGGCACAGTATTACGCTGGGACGCTGCCCATAGGTAAAAAAAAAAATAAAAAATAAAAAATAAAAAGAAATTAAACCAATGGGCCTCCCCATTTATTACTGGTCAGCGGCCAAGTATCAAGCTGCGCCGCTGCCCATAGGAAAAAAAAAAAAAAACAGGAAATTAAACCATTGGGCCTCCCCATGGGTTACTGGGCAGCGGCCTAGTATCATGCTGGGCCGCTGCCTATAGGAAAAAAAAAAAAAAAAAAGGTAATTAAACCAATGGGCCTCCCCATTGGTTACTGGGCAGCGGCCCAGTATCATGCTGCGCCGCTACCAATAGGAAAAAAAAAAAAAAAAAAAACACTAAATTAAACCAATGGGCCTCCCCATTGGTTACTGGGCAGCGGCCTAGTATCATGCTGGGCCGCTGCCTATAGGAAAAAAAAAAAAAAAAAAAAAACTGGAAATTAAACCAATAGGCCTCCCCATTGGTTACTGGGCAGCGGCCCAGTATCATGCCGCGCCGCTGCCCATAGGAAAAAAAAAAAAAAAAAAAAAAAAAAAAAAAAAAAAAAAGAAAACAGTAAATTAAACCAATGGGCCTCCCCATTGGTTACTGGGCAGCGGCCTAGAATCATGCTGGGCCGCTGCCTATAGGAAAAAAAAAAACATGAAATTAAACCAATGGGCCTCCCCATTGGTTACTGGGCAGCGGCCCAGTATCATGCTAGGCAGCTGACCATAGGTAAAAAAAAAAAAAAAAATGAAATTAAACCAATTGTCCTCCCCATTGGTTACGCGGGGCCGCTGCCCATAGGTAAAAAAATAAATAAATAAATAAAAGGAAATTAAACCATTGGGCCTCCCATTGGTTACTAGGCAGCGGCCCAGTATCTTGCTGTGCCGCTGGCCATAGGAAAAAAAAAAAAAAAAAACATGAAAATAAACCAATGGGCCTCCCCATTGGTTACTAGGCAGCGCCCCAGTATCATGCTGGGCCGCTGCCCATAGGAAAAAAAATTGAAATTAAACCAATGGGCCTCCCCATTGGTTATTGGGCAGCGGCCCAATATCATGCTAGGCAGCTGCCCATAGTTAAAAAAAAAAAAAAAAAAAAAAAAGAAATTAAACCAATGGGCCTCCCCATTGGTTACTGGGCAGCGACCCTGTATTACGCCGGGCCGCTGCCCATAGGTAAAAAAATACAAAAAAATACAAAAAAAAGGAAATTAAACCAATGGGCCTCCGCATTGGTTACTGGGCAGCGTCCCAGTATCATGCTGCGACGCTGCCCATAGGTAAAAAAAAAAAAAAAAGAAATTAAACCAATGGGCCTCCCCATTGGTTACTGGGCAGCGGCCCAGTATCATGCTGGGCAGCTGCCCATAGGTAAAAAAAAAACAAAAAGGAAATTAAACCAATGGGCCTCCCCATTGGTAACTGGGCAGCGTCCCAGTATCATGCTGCGCCGCTGCCCGTAGAAAAAAAAAAAAAAAAAAAAAAAAAAAAAAAAAAAAAAAACAGGAAATTAAACCAATAGACCTGCCCATTGGTTACTGGGAAGCGGCTCAGTATCATGCTAGCCAGCTGCCCATAGGTAAAAAAAAAAAAAAAAAAAAAAAAAGAAATTAAACCAATGGGCCTCCCCATTGGTTACTGGGCAGCGGCCCTGTATTACGCAGGGCCGCTGCCCATAGGTAAAAAAATAAAAAAAATACAAAAAAAGGAAATTAATCCAATGGGCCTTCCCATTGGTTACTGGGCAGCGTCCCAGTATCATGCTGCGATGCTGCCCATAGGTAAAAAAAAAAAAAAAAAAAAAAAAAAAAAAAAAAAAAAAAACTGGAAATTAAACCAATGGGCCTCCCAATTGGTTACTGGGCAGCGTCTCAGTATCATGCTGCGCCGCTGGACATAGGTAAAAAAAAAAAAAAGAAAATTAAACCAAAGAGCCTCCCCATTGGTTAATGGTCAGCGGCCCAGTATCATGCTGCGTCGCAGCCCATAGGTTAAAAAAAAAAAAAAAAAAAAAAAACAGGAAATTAAACCAATGGGCTTCCACATTGGTTACTGGGCAGCGGCCTAGTATCATGCTGCGCCGCTGCCCATAGGTAAAAAAAAAAAAGGAAATTAAACCAATGGGCCTCCCCATTGATTACTGGGCTGCGACCCAGTATCATTCAAGGCAGCTGCCCATAGGTAAAAAAAAAAATGAAATTAAACCAATGGGTCTCCCCATTAGTTACTGGGCAGTGGCCCAGTATCATGCTGCGCCGCTGCCCATAGGAAAAAAAAATGAAATTAAACCAATGGGTCTCCCCATTGGTTACTGGGCAGCGGCCCAGTATTACGCTGGGCCGCTGCCCATAGGTAAAAAAATAAAAAAAAATAAAATGAAATTAAACCAATTGGCCTCCCCATTGGTTACTGGGCAGCGACCCTGTATTACGCTCAGCTGCTGCCCATAGGTAAAAAAAAATAAAAAATAAAAAATAAAAAAAAATTAAATTAAACCAATGGGCCTCCCCATTGGTTACTGGGCAGCGGCCCAGTATTACGCTGGGCCGCTGCCCATTGGTAAAAAAAAAAAAAAGGAAATTAAACCAATGGGCCGTCCCATTGGTTACTGGGCAGCGGCCCAGTATCATGCAGGGCAGATGCCCAAAGGTAAAAAAAAAAAAAAAAGGAAATTAAAACCAATGGGCCTCCCCATTGGTTACTGGGCAGCGGCCCAGTAACATGCAGCGCCGCTGCCCATAGGAAGAAAAAAAAAAAAAAAAAAAAAAAAGGAAATTAAACCAATGGGCCTCCCCATTGGTTACTGGGCAGCGGCCTAGTATCATGTTGGGCCGCTGCCTATAGGAAAAAAAAAAAAGGGAATTAAACCAATAGGCCTCCCATTGGTTACTGGGCAGCGGCCCAGTATCATGCTGCGCCGCAGCCCATAGGAAAAAAAAAAAAAAAAACAGGAAATTAAACCATTGGGCCTCCCCATTGGTTACTAGGCAGCGGCCCAGTATCATGCTAGGCAGCTGCCCATAGGTAAAAAAAAAATGAAATTAAACCAATGCGCCTCCCCATTGGTTACTGGGCAGCGGCCCAGTATTGCGCTGGGACGCTGCCCATAGGTAAAAAAAAAATAAAAAATAAAAAATAAAAAGAAATTAAACCAATGGGCCTCCCCATTTATTACTGGGCAGCGGCCAAGTATCAAGCTGCGCCGCTGCCCATAGGAAAAAAAAAAAAAAAAAAAAAACAGTAATTTTAACCAATGGGCCTCCCCATGGGTTACTGGGCAGCGGCCTAGTATCATGGGGGGCCGCTGCCTATAGGAAAAAAAAAAAAAAAAGGTAATTAAACCAATGGGCCTCCCCATTGGTTACTGGGCAGCGGCCCAGTATCATGCTGCGCCGCTGCCTATAGGAAAAAAAAAAAATAAAAAAAAAAAATAATAATAAAAAACAGGAAATTAAACCAATGGCCCTCCCCATTGGTTACTAGGCAGCGTCCCAGTATCATGCTGCGCCGCTGCCCATAGGTAAAAAAAAAAAAGGAAATTAAAACAATGGGCCTCCCAATTGGTTACTGGGCCGCGGCGCAGTATCATGCTGCGCCGCTACCCATAGGAAAAAAAAAAGGAAATTAAACCAATGGGTCTCCCTATTGGTTACTGGGCAGCGGCCTAGTATCATGCAAGGCAGCTGTCCATAGGTAAAAAAAAAAAAATGAAATTAAACCAATGGGCCTCACCATTGGTTATTGGGCAGCGGCCCAATATTACGCTGGGCCGCTGCAAATAGGTAAAAAATAAAAACTAAATAATAAAAAAAAGGAAATTAAACCAATTGGCCTCCCCATTGGTTACTGCGCAGCATCCCAGTATCATGCTGCGCCACTGTCCATAGGAAAAAAAAAAGGAAATTAAACCAATGGGCCTCCCCATTGGTTACTGGGCAGCGGCCCAGAGTAACGCTGGGCCGCTGCCCATAGGAAAAAAAATATAAATAAATAAATAAAAACTGAAATTAAACCAATGGGCCTCCCCATTGGTTACTGGGCAGCGGCCTAGTATCATGCTAGGCCGCTGCCTAAAGGAAAAAAAAAAAAAAAAAAGGAAATTAAACCAATGGGTCTCCCCATTGGTTACTGGACAGCGGCCCAGTATCATGCTGGGCAGCTGCCAATAGGTAAAAAAAAAAAAAAAAAAAACGGAAATTAAACCAATGGGCCTCCCCATTGGTTACTGGGCAGCGGCCCAGTATCATGCTGCGCCGCTGCCCATAGGAAAAAAAAAAAAAAAAACAGGAAATTAAACCAATGGGCCTCCCCATTGGTTACTGGGCAGCGGCCGAGTATCATCCTAGGCAGCTGCCCATAGTTAAAAAAAAATATGAAATTAAACCGATGGGCCTCCCAATTGGTTACTGGGCAGCGTCCCAGTATCATGCTGCGCCGCTGCCCATAGGTAAAAAAAAAAAAAAAAAGAAAATTAAACCAATGGGCCTACCCATTGGTTCCTGGGCAGCGGCCCAGTATCATGCTGCGCCGCTGCCCATAGGAAAAAAAAAAAAAAAAAAACAGGAAATTAAACCAATGGGCCTCTCCATTGTTTACTGGGCAGCGGCCCAGTATAATGCAAGCCAGCAGCCCATAGGTAAAAAAAAATAAAAAATTGAAATTAAACCAATGCGCCTCCCCATTGGTTACTGGGTAGTGCCCCATTATTACGCTGGGCCTCTGCCTTTAGGTAAAAAAATAAAAATAAATAAATAAAAAAATGAAATTAAACCAATGGGCCTCCCCATTAGTTACTGGGCAGCGGCCCAATATCATGCTGCGCCGCTGCCCATAGGAAAAAAAAATCAGAAATTAAACCAATGGGCCTCCCCATTGGTTACTGGGCAGCGGCCCAGTATCATGCAAGGCAGCTGCCCATTGGTAAAAAAAAAAATGAAATTAAACCAATGGGCCTCCCCATTGGTTACTGGGCAGCGGCCCAATATCATGCTGCGCCGCTGGACATAGGAACAAAAAAAAAAAAAAAAAAAAAAAACTGGAAATTAAACCAATGGGCTTCCCCATTGGTTACTGGGCAGCGACCCAGTATCATGCTGGGCCGTTGCCTATAGGAAAAAAAATAGGAAATTAAACCTATAGGCCTCCCCATTGGTTACTGGGCAGCGGCCCAGTTTCTTGCTGCGCCGCTGCCCATAGGAAAAAAAAAAAAACAGGAAATTAAACCATTGGGGCTCTCTATTGGTTACTGGGGAGCGGCCCAGTATCATGCTAGGCAGGTGCCCATAGGGAAAAAAAAAAATGAAATTAAAGCAATGGGCCTCCCCATTGGTTACTGGGCAGCGGCCCAGTATTACGCTGGGCCGCTGACCATAGACAAAAAAATAAAATAAAATAAAAAAAAGGAAATTAAACCAATGGGCCTCCCCATTGGTTACTGGGCAGCGGCCCAGTATCATTTTGCGCCGCTATCCATAGGAAAAAAAAAAAAAACAGGAAATTAAACCAATGGGCCTCCCCATTAGTTACTGGGCGGCGGCCTAGTATCATGCTGGGCCGCTGCATATAGGAAAAAAAAAATACAGGAAATTAAACCAACGGGCCTCCCCAGTATACGCTGCCCAGTATCATGCTGCGCCGCTGCCCATAGGAAAAAAAAAACATGAAATTAAACCATTGGGCCTCCCCATTGTTTACTGGGCAGCGGCCCAGTATCATGCTAGGCAGCTGCCCATAGGTAAAAAAAAATAAAAATAAATAAATAAATTAAACCAATGGGCCTCCCTATTGGTTACTGGGCAGCGGCCCAATATTACGCTGGGACGCTGCCCATAGGTAAAAAAATAAAAAAAAGGAAATTAAACCAATGGGCCTCCCTATTGGTTACTGGGCAGCGTCCCAATATCATGCTGCGCCGCTGCCCATAGGTAAAAAAAAATAATAATAATAAAATAAAATAAAAATACAGGAAATTAAACCAATGGGCCTCCCCATTGGTTACTGGGCAGCGACCCAATATCATGCTGGGCAGCTGCCCATAGGTAAAAAAAAAAAAAAAAAGGAAATTAAACCAATGGGCCTCCCAATTGGTTACTGTGCAGCGACCCAGTATCATGCTGCTCCGCTGCCCATAGAAAAAAAAAAAAAAAAAAAAAAAACAGGAAATTAAACCAATGGGTCTCCCAAATGGTTACTAGGCAGCGGCCGAGTATCATGCTAGGCAGCTGCCCATAGGTAAAAAAAAAAAAATGAAATTAAACCAATGGGCCTCCCCATTGGTTACTGGGCAGCGGCCCAGTATTACGCTGGGCCGCTGCCCATAAGTAAAAAAATAAAAATAAAAAAGGAAATTAAACCAATTGGCCTCCCCATTGGGTATTGGGCAGCGGCCCAGTATCATGCTGCGCCGCCGCCCATAGGAAAAAAAAAATAAAAAAAAATAAAAAAAAAAAAGGAAATTAAACCAATGGGCCTCCCCATTGGTTACTGGGCAGCGGCCTAGTATCATGCTGCGCCACTGCCTATAGGAAAAAAAAATTGGAAATTAAACCAATGCGCCTCCCCATTGGTTACTGGGCAGCGGCCCAGTATCATGCTGCGCCGCTGCCCATAGGAAAAAAAAAAAAAAAAAAAAACACTGGAAATTAAACCATTGGGCCTCCCCATTGGTTACTGGGCAGCGGCCCAGTATCATGCTAGGCTGCAGCCCATAAGTATAAAAAAAAAATGAAATTATACCAATGGGCCTCCCCATTGGTTATTGGGCAGCGGCCCAGTAATACGCTGGGCCGCTGCCCATAGGTAAAAAAATAAAAAAAAAAATTAAAAAAAAGGAAATTAAACCAATGGGCCTCCCCATTGGTTACTGGGCAGCGTCCCAGTATCATGCTGGGCCGCTGCCCATAGGAAAAAAAAATGGAAATAAACCAAAGGGCATCCCCATTGGTTACTGGGCAGCGGCCCAGTATCATGCTAGGCAGCTGCCCATAGGTAAAAAAATAAAAATAAAAAAAAATAAAATTAAACCAATGCGCCTCCCCATTGGTTACTGGGCAGCGGCCCAGTATTACGCTGGGCCGCTGCCCATAGGGGAAAAAAAAAAAAAAACTAAAAAAAAAAGAAAATAAACCAATGGGCCTCCCCATTGGTTACTGGGCAGCGGCCGAGTAACATGTTGCGCTGCTACCCATAGGAAAAAAAAAACATGAAATTAAACCATTTGGCCTCCCCATTAGTTACTGGGCAGCGGCCCAGTATCATGCTAGGCAGCTGCCCATAGGTAAAAAAAAAAAATTAAATTAAATTATACCAATGGGCCTCCCCATTGATTACTGGGCAGCGGCCCTGTATCATGCTGCGTCGCTGCCAATAGGAAAAAAAAAAGGAAATTAAACCAATGGGCCTCCCCATTTGTTACTGGGCAACGGCCCAGTATCATGCTGCGGCGCTGGCCATAGGAAAAAAAAAAAAAAAAAAAAAAAAAAAAAAAAAAACAGGAATTAAACCAATGGGCCTCCCCATTGGTTACTGGGCAGCGGCCCAGTATTACGCTGGGCCGCTGCCCACAGGTAAAAAAATAAAAAAAAATAAAAAAAAAGAAATCAAACCAATGGGCCTCCCCATTGGTTACTGGCCAGCGGCCCAGTATCATGCTGTGCCGCTGCCCATAGGAAAAAAAAAAAAAAAAAAACTGGAAATTAAACGAATGGGCCTCCCCATTGGTTACTGGGCAGCGGCCTAGTATCATGCTGGGCCGCTGCCTATAGGAAAAAAAAAAAAAAAAAAAAAAAAAAAAAAAAAAAAAACAGGAAATTAAACCAATGGGCCTCATTATTGGTTACTGGGCAGCGGCCCAGTATCATGCTGCGCCGCTGCCCATAGGAAAAAAAAAAAACATGAAATTAAACCAATGGGCCTCCCCATTGGTTACTGGGCAGCGGCCCAGTATTACGATGGGCCGCTGCCCATAGGTAAAAAAATAAAAAATAAAAAATAAAAAATGAAATTAAACCAATGGGCCTCTCCATTGGTTACTGGGCAGCGGCCCAGTATTACGCTGGGCCGCTACCCATAGGTAAAAAAATAAAAAAAATAAAAAAAAGGAAATTAGACCAATGGGCCTCCCTATTGGTTACTGGGTAGCGTCCCAGTATCATGCTGCGCAGCTGTCCATAGGAAAAAAAAAAAAAAAAAAAAAAAAAAAAAAAAAACTGGAAATTAAACCCATGGGCCTCCCCATTGGTCACTGGGGAGCGGGCCAGGATCATGCTGGGCAGCTGACCATAGGTAAAAAAAAAAAAAAAGGAAATTAAACCAATGGTCTTCCCATTGGTTACTGGGCAGCGGCCTAGTATCATGCTGCGCCGCTGCCCATAGGAAAAAAAAAACAGGAAATTAAACCAATGGGCCTCCCCATTGGTTACTGGGCAGCGGCCAAGTATTACGCTGGGCCGCTGCCCATAGGTAAAAAAATAATTAAAAAAAAAAAAAAAATGAAATTAAACCAATGGGTCTCCCCATTGGTTACTGGGCAGCGGCCTAGTATCATGCTAGGCAGCTGCCCATAGGTAAAAAAAAAAAAAATGAAATTAAACCAATGTTCCTCCCCATTGGTTACTGGGTAGCGGCCCAGTATTACGCTGGGCTACTGCCCATAGGTAAAATAAAAAAAATAAAAAAAAGGAAATTAAACCAATGGGCCTTCCTATTGGTTACTGGGTAGCGGCCCAGTATCATGCTGCGCCGCTGCCCATAAAAAATAAGAAAAAAAAAAAAAAAGGAAATTAAACCAATGGGCCTCCCATTTGTTACTGGGCAGCGGCCTAGTATCATGCTAGGCAGCTGCCATTAGGTAAAAATAAAAATAAAAAAAGAAATTAAACCAATGTTCCTCCCCATTGGTTACTGGGTAGCGGCCCAGTATTACGCTGGGCCGCTGCCCATAGGTAAAATAAAAAAAATAAAAAAAAAGGAAATTAAACCAATGGGCCTCCCCATTGGTTACTGGGCAGCGACCCAGTATTACGCTGGGACGCTGCCCATAGGTATAAAAAAAAAATAATAAAAAATAAAAAGAAATTAAACCAATGGGCCTACCCATTTATTATGGGTAGAGGCCAAGTATCAAGCTGCGCCGCTGACCATAGGAAAAAAAAAAAAAAAAAAAAACAGGAAATTAAACCCATGGGCCTCCCCATGGGTTACTGGGCAGCGGCCTAGTATCATGCTGGGCCGCTGCCTATAGGGAAAAAAAAAAAAAAAAAAAAAAAAAAAAAAAAAAAATGAAATTAAACCAATGGGTCTCCCCATTGGTTACTGGGCAGCGGCCCAGTATCATGCTGGGCCGCTGCCCATAGGAAAAAAAAAAACAGAAAATTAAACCATTGGGCCTCCCCATTGGTTACTCGGAAGCGGCCCAGTATCATGCTACACAGCAGCATATAGGTAAAAAAAAAAAAAAAAATGAAATTAAACCATTGGGCCTACCCATTGCTTACTGGGCAGCGGCCTAGTATCATGTTGGGCCACTGCCTATAGGAAAAAAAAAATAGGGAATTAAACCAATAGGCCTCCCCATTGGTTACTGGGCCACGTCCCAGTATCATGGTGCGCCGCTGCCCATAGGTAAAAAAAAAAAAAAAAGGAAATTAAACCAATGGGCATCACAATTGGTTACTGGGCCGCGGCCCAGTATCATGCTGCGCCGCTGCCCATAGGAAAAAAAAAAAAAGAAAATTAAACCAATGGGTCTCCCCATTGGTTACTGGGCTGTGGCCCTGTATCATGCAAGGCAGCTGCCCATAGGTAAAAAAAAAATGAAATTAAACCAATGGGCCTCCCCATTGGTTACTGGGCAGCGGCCCAATATTACGCTGGGCCGCAGCCAATAGGTAAAAAATAAATAATAAATAATAAAAAAAAGGAAATTAAACCAATTGGCCTCCCCATTGGTTACTGGGCAGCGTCCCAGTATCATGCTGCGCCGCTGTACATAGGAAAAAAAAAAAAAAAAGAAAAGGAAATTAAACCAATGGGCCTCCCCATTGGTTACTGGGCAGCGGCCCAGTATTACGCTGGGCCGCTGCCCATAGGAAAAAAAATTAAAAAAAAAAAAAAAAAAGAAAATTAAACCATTGGTCCTCCCCATTGGTTACTGGGCAGCGTCCCAGTATCATGGTGCGCCACTGCCCATAGGTTAAAAAAAAAAAAAAAAAAAAAAAAAAAAAAAAAGGAAATAAAACCAATGGGCCTCCCCATTGGTTACTGGGCAGCGGCCCAGTATCATGCTGGGCAGCGGCACATAGGTAAAAAAAAAGGAAATTAAATCAATGGGCCTCCCCATTGGTTACTGGGCAGCGGCCCAGTATCATGCTGCGCCGCGGCCCATAGATAAAAAAAAAAATGAATTTACACCAATGGCCCTCCCCATTGGTTACTGGGCAGTGGCCCAGTATTACGCTGGGCCGCTCCCCACAGGTAAAAAAATTAAAAAATTAAAAAATAAAAAGGAAATTAAACCAATGGGCCTCCCTATTGGTTACTGGGCAGTGTCCCAGTATAATGATGCGCCACGGACCATAGGTAAAAAAAAAAAAAAAAGGAAATTAAACCAAGTGGCCTTCCCATTGGTTACTGGGCAGCGGCACAGTATCATGCAAGGCAGCTGCCCATAGGTAAAAAAATAAAATGAAATTAAACCAATGGGCCTCCCCATTCGTTACTGGGCAGCGTCCCAGTATCATGCTGCGCCGCTGCCCATAGGAAAAAAAAAAAAAAAAAGAAAATTAAACCAATGGGCCTCCCCATTGGTTACTGGGCAGCGGCCCAGTATCATGCAAGGCAGCTGCCCATAGGTAAAAAAAAAAATATGAAATTAAACCAATGGGCCTCCCCATTGGTTACTGGGCAGCGGCCCAGTAATACGCTGGGCCGCTGCCCATAGGTAAAAAAAAAAAAAAAGGAAATTAAACCAATGGGCCTCCCATTGGTTACTGGGCAGCGGCCCAATATCATGCTGCGCCGCTGCCCATAGGAAAAAAAAAATTAAAAATTAAACCAATGGACCTCCCCTTTGGTTACTGGGTAGCGGCCTTGTATCATGCTGGGCCGCTGCCTATAGGAAAGAAAAAAAAAAGTGGAAATTAAACCAATGGACCTCCCCATTGGTTACTGGGCAGCAGTCCTATATCATGCTGCGCCGCTGCCCATAGGAAAAAAAAAAGAAGAAATTAAGCCAATGGGCCTCCCCATTGGTTACTAGGCAGCGTCCCAGTATCATGCTGCGCCGCTGCCCATAGGTAAAAAAAAAAAAAAAAGGAAATTAAACGAATGGGCCTCGCCATTGGTTACTGGGCAGCGGCCCAGTATCATGCTGCGCCGGTGCCTATAGGAAAAAAAATACAGGAAATTAAAAAAATGGGCCTCCTCATTGGTTACTGGGCAGCGGCCCAGTATCATGGAAGGCAGCTGCTCATTGGTAAAAAAAAAAAAATGAAATTAAAACAATGGGCCTCCCCATTGGTTACTGGGCAGCGGCCCAGTATTACGCTGGGACGCTGCCCATAGGTAAAAAAAATAAAAAATAAAAAATAAAAAGAAATTAAACCAATGGGCCTCCCCATTTATTACTGGGCAGCGGCCAAGTATCAAGCTGCGCCGCTGACCATAGGAAAAAAAAAAAAAAAAAAAAAAAAAACAGGAAATTAAACCAATGGGCCGCCCCTTGGGTTACTGGGCAGCGGCCTAGTATCATGTTGGGCCGCTGCCCATAGAAAAAAAAAAAAAAAAAACAGGAAATTTAACCATTGGGCCTCCCCATTGGTTACTGGGCAGCGGCCCAGTATCATGCTAGGCAGCTGCCCATAGGTAAAAAAAAAAAAATGAAATTAAACCAATGGGCCTCCCCATTGGTTACTGGGCAGCGGCTCAATATTACGCTGGGCCGCAGCCAATAGGTAAAAAATAAAAAATAAATAATAAGAAAAAAGGAAATTAAACCAATTGGCCTCCCCATTGGTTACTGGGCAGCGTCCCAGTATCATGCTGCGCCGCTGTACATAGGAAAAAAAAAAAAAGAAAAAAAAGAAAAGGAAAATAAACCAAAGGGCCTCCCCATTGGTTACTGGGCAGCGGCCCATTATCATGCTGCGCATAGGAAAAAAAAAAAAAACAGGAAATTAAACCAATAGGCCTCCCCATTGGTTACTGGGCAGCGGCCCAGTATCATGCTAGGCAGCTGCCCATAGGTAAAAAAAAAAAATGAAATTAAACCAATGGGCCTCCACATTGGTTACTGGGCAGCGTCCCAGTATCATGCTGCACCGCTGCCCATAGGTAAAAAAAAAAAAAAAAGGAAATTAAACCAATGGGCCTACCCATTGGTTACTGGGCAGCGGCCCAGTATCATGCAAGGTAGCAGCCCATAGGTAAAAAAAAAAAAAATTTAAAATTAAACCAATGGGCCACCCCATTGGTTACTGGGCAGCGGCCCAGTATTACGGTGGGCCGCTGCCCATAGGTAAAAAAATAAAAATGAAATTAAACCAATGGGACTCCCCATTGGTTACTGGGCAGCGGGCCAATATCGTGGTGCGCCGCTACCCATAGGAAAAAAAAATCGAAAATTAAACCAATGGGCCTCCCCATTGGTTACTGGGCAGCGGCCCAGTATCATGCAAGCCAGCTGCCCATAGTTAAAAAAAAAAAAATGAAATTAAACCAATGAGTCTCCCCATTGGTTACTGGGCAGCGGCCCAGTATTACGCTGGGCCGCTGCCCATAGGTAAAAAAAATAAATAAATAAATAAATAAGGAAATTAAACTAATGGGCCTCCCCATTGGTTACTGGGTAGCGTCCCAGTATCATGCTGCGCCGCTGCCCATAGGAAAAAAAAAAAAAAAAAAAAAAAACCGGAAATTAAACCAATGGTCCTCCCCATTGGTTACTAGGCTGCGGCCCAGTATCATGCAAGGCAGCTGCCCATAGGTAAAAAAAAAATTAAAATTAAACCAATGGGCCTCCCCATTCGTTACTGGACAGCGTCCCAGTATCATGCTGCGCCACTGCCCATTGGTAAAAATAAAAATAAAAAAAACAAAAAAAAACAAAAAAAAAACAGGAAATTAAACCAATGGGCCTCCCCTTTGGTTACTGGGCAGCGGCCCAGTATCATGCAAGGCAGCTGCCCAAAGGTAAAAAAAAAAAAAAAATGAAATTAAACCAATGGGCCTCCCCATTGGTTACTGGGCAGCGGCCCAGTATTACGCTGGGCCGCTGCCCATAGATAAAAAAATAAAAAAAAATAAAAAAAAATGATATTAAACCAATGGGCCTCCCCATTGGTTACTGGGCAGCGGCCCAGTATCAAGTTGGGCAGCTGCCCATAGGTAAAAAAAAAAAAGAAGGAAATTAAACCAATGGGCCTCCCCATTGGTTACTGGGCAGCGGCCCAGTATAATGTTTCGCCGCTGCCCAAAGGTAAAAAAAAAAAAAAAAAAAACAAGAAATTAAACCAGTGGGCCTCCCCATAGGTTACTGGGCAGCGGCCCAATATCATGCAAGGCTGCTGCCCATAGGTAAAAAAAAAAAAAAAAAAAGGAAATTAAACCAATGGGCCTCCCCATTGGTTACTGGGCAGCGGCCCAGTATCATGCTGTGCCGCTGCCCATAGGAAAAAAAAAAAACATGAAATTAAACCAATGGGCCTCCCCATTGGTTACTGGGCAGCTGCCCAGTATCATGCTAGGCAGCTGCCCATAGGTAAAAAAAAAAAAAATGAAATTAAACCAATGGGCCTCCCCATTGGTTACTGGGCAGCGTCCCAGTATCATGCTGCGTCGCTGCCCATAGGTAAAAAAAAAGGAAATTAAACCAATGGGCCTACCCATTGGTTACTGGGCAGCGGCCCAGTATCATGCTGCGCCGCTGCCCATAGAAAAAAAAAAAAAACAAGAAATTAAACCAATGGGCCTCCCCATTGGTTACTGGGCAGCGGCCCAGTATCATGCAAGGCAGCAGCCCAAAGGTAAAAAAATAAAAATAAATAAATAAATAAAAATGAAATTAAACCAATGGGCCTCCCCATTGGTTACTGGGCAGCGGCCCAGTATTACGCTGGGCCGCTGCCCATAGGTAAAAAAATAAAAAAAATAAAAAAAAAGGAAATTAAACCAATGTGCCTCCCAATTGGTTACAGGGCAGCGTCCCAGTATCATGCTGCGGCGCTGCCGATAGGTAAAAAAAAAAGAAAAAAATAGGATATTAAACCAATGGGCCTCCCCATTGGTCACTGGGTAGCGGCCCAGTATCATGCAAGGCAGCTGCCCATTGGTAAAAAAAAAATGAAATTAAACCAATGGGCCTCCCCATTGGTTACTAGGCAGAGGCCCAGTATTACGCTGGGCCGCTGCCCATAGGTAAAAAAAATAAAAATAAATAAATAAATAAAAATGAAATTAAACCAATGGGCCTCCCCATTGGTTACTAGGCAGCGTCCCAGTAACATGCTACGCCGCTGCCCATAGGTAAAAAAAAAAAAAGTAAATTAAACCAATGGGCCTCCCCTTTGGTTACTGGGCAGCGACGCAGTATCATGCTGGGCATCTGCCCATTGGGAAAAAAAAAAAAAAAAGGAAATTAAACCAATGGGCCTTCCCATTGGTTACTTGGCAGTGGCCGAGTATCAAGCTGCGCCGCTGCCCATACGAAAAAAAAAAACAGGAAATTAAACCAATGGGCCTCCCCATTGGTTACTGGGCAGCGGCCCAGTATCATGCTAGGCAGCTGCCCATAGGTAAAAAAAAAAAAAAAAAAAAAATGAAATTAAACCAATGGGCCTCCCCATTGGTTACTGGGCAGCGGCCCAGTATTACGCTGGGCCACTGCCTATAGGTAAAAAAATAAAATAAAATAAAAAAGAAAATTAAACCAATGGGCCTCCCCATTGGTTACTGGGCAGCGTCCCAGTATCATGCTGCGCCGCTGCCCGTACGTAAAAAAAAAAAAAAAAAACGAAATTAAACCAATGGGCCTCCGCATTGGTTACTGGGCAGCAGCCTAGAATCATGCTGGGCCGCTGCCTATAGGAAAAATAAAAAATAAAAAAAAAATAAAAAAAAAAAAGGAAATTAAACCAATAGGCCTCCCCATTGGTTACTGGGCAGCGGCCCAGTATCATGCTGCGCCGCTGCCCATTGGAAAAAAAAATAGGAAATTAAACCATTGGGCCTCCCCATTGGTTACTGGGCAGCGGCCCAGTATTACGCTGGGCCGCTGACCATAGGTAAAAAATTAAAAAAAAAAAAAAAGGAAATTAAAATAGTAGGCCTCCCCATTGGTTACTGGGCAGCGGCCCAGTATCATGCTGCTCCGCTGCGCATAGGAAACAAAAAAAAAAAAAAAAAAAAAAAAAAAAAAAAAACAGGAAATCAAACCAATGGGCCTCCCCATTGGTTACTGGGCAGCGGACTAGTATCATGCTGAGCCGCTGCCCATCGGAAAAAAAAATAAAAAAATAAAAAATAAAAAAGGAAATTAAACCAATGGGCCTCCCATTGGTTACTGGGCAGCGGCCTAGTATCATGCTGGGCCGCTGCCTATAGAAAAAAAAAAAAAAAAAAAAAAAAACAGGAAATTAAACCAATGGGCCTTCCCATTGGTTACTGGGCAACGGCCCAGTATCATGCTGCGCCGCTGCCCATAGGAAAAAAAAAAACATTAAATTAAACCAATGTGCCTCCCCATTGGTTACTGGGCAGCGGCCTAGAATCATGCTGGGCCGCTGCCTATAGGAAAAAAAAAACATGAAATTAAACCAATGGGCCTCCCCATTGGTTACTGGGCAGCGGCCCAGTATTACGCTGGGACGTTGCCCAGAGGTAAAAAAAAAAAAAAAAAAAAAAGAAAATTAAACCAATGGGCCTCCCCATTGGTTACTGGGCAGCGGCCTAGTATCATGCTGCGCCACTGCCCATAGAAAAAAAAAATGAAATTAAACCAATGGGCCTCGCCATTGGTTACTGGGCAGCGGCCCAGTATTACGCTGGGACGCTGCCCTTAGGTAAAAAAAAATAAAAAATAAAAAATAAAAAGAAATTAAACCAATGGGCCTCCCCATTTATTACTGGGCAGCGGCCAAGTATCAAGCTGCGCAGCTGACCATAGGAAAAAAAAAAACAAAAAAAAAAAAAAACAAGAAATTAAACCAATGGGCCTCCCCTTGGGTTACTGGGCAGCGGCCTAGTATCATGCTGGGCCGCTGCGTATAGGAAAAAAAAAAAAGGAAATTAAACAAATGGGCCTCCCCATTGGTTACTGGGCAGCGGCCCAGTATCATGCTGCGCTCTGCCCATAGGGAAAAAAAAACAGGAAATTAAACCAAGGGGCCTCCACATTGGTTACTGGGCAGCGGCCCAGTATCACGCAAGGCAGCTTCCCATAGGTAAATTAAAAAAAAAATGAAATTAAACCAATGGGCCTCCCCATTGGTTACTGGGCAGCGGCCCAGTATTACGCTGGACCACTGCCCATAGTTAAAAAAAAAAAAAAAAAAGGAAATTAAACCAATGCGCCTCCCCATTGGTTACTGGGCAGCAGCCCAATATCATGCAAGGCAGCTGCCAATAGGTAAAAAAAAATGAAATTAAACCAATCGGCCTCCCCATTGGTTACTGGGCAGCGGCCCAGTATTACGCTGGGCCGCTGCCCATAGGTAAAAAAAAAAAAAAAAGGAAATTAAACAAATGGGCCTCCCCATTGGTTACTGGGCAGCGGCCCAATATCATGTTGCGCCGCTGCCCATAGGAAAAAAAAAATCGGAAATTAAACAAATGGGCCTCCCCATTGGTTACTGGGCAGCGGCCCTGTATCATGCAAGGCAGCTGCCCATATGTAAAAAAAAAAAAAAAAAAAAATAGGAAATTAAACCACTGGGCCTTCCCATTGGTTACTGGGCAGCGGCCTAGTACCATGCTGCGCCGCTGCCCATAGAAAAAAAAAAAAAAAGGAAATTAACCCAATGGGCCTCCCCATTGGTTACTGGGCAGCGTCCCAGTATCATGCTGCGCCGCTGCCCATAGGTAACAAAAAAAAAAAAAAGGAAATTAAACCAATGGGCCTCCCCATTGGTTACTGGGCAGCGGCCCAATATCATGCTGCGCCGCTGCCTATAGGAAAGAAAAAAAAAAAAAACAGGAAATTAAACCAATGGGCCTCCCCATTGGTTACTGGGCAGCGGCCCAGTATCATGCAAGGCAGCTGCCCATAGGTAAAAAAAAAAAAAAAATGAAATTAAACCAATAGGCCTCCCCATTGGTTACTGGGCAGCGGCCCAGTATTACGCTGGGCCGCTACCCATAGGTAAAAAAATAAATAAATAAATAAATAAGGAAATCAAAACAATGGACCTCCCCATTGGTTACTGGGCAGCGTCCCAGTATCATGCTGCGCCGCTGCCCATAGGAAAAAAAAAAAAAAAAAAAAAAAAAAAGGAAATTAAACCAATGGTCCTCCCCATTGGTTACTAGGCTGCGGCCCAGTATCTTGCAAGGCAGCTGCCCATAGGTAAAAAAATAAAAAAAAATAAAAAAAATAAAATTAAACCAATGGGCCTCCCCATTGGATACTGGGCAGCGTCCCAGTATCATGCTGCGCCGCTGCCCATAGGTATTAAAAAAAAAAAAAAAAAAAAAAAAAAAACAGGAAATTAAACCAATGGGCCTCCCCATTGGTTACTGGGCAGCGGCCCAGTATCATGCTGGGCAGCTGCCCATAGGTAAAAAAAAAAAAAAAAAGAACGAAATTAAACCAATGGGCCTCCCCATTGGTTACTGGGCAGCGGCCTAGTATCATGCAGGGCAGCTGCCCAAAGGTAAAAAAAAAAAAAAAAAATAGGAAATTAAACCAATGGGCCTACCCATTGGTTACTGGGCAGCGGCCCAGTATCATGCTGCGCCGCTGCCCATAGGAAAAAAAAAAAAAAAACAAGAAATTAAACAAAAGGGGCTCCCCATTGGTTACTGGGCAGCGGCCTAGCATCATGCTAGGCAGCTGCCCATAGGTAAAAAAAAAAAAAATGAAATTAAACCAATGGGCCTCCCCATTGGTTACTGGGCAGCGTCCCAGTATCATGCTGCGCCACTGCCCATAGGTAAAAAAAAAAAAAAAGGAAATTAAACCAATGGGCCTACCCATTGGTTACCGGGCAGCGGCCCAGTACCATGCTGCGCCGCTGCCCATAGGAAAAAAAAAAAACAGGAAATTAAACAAATGGGCCTCTCCATTGGTTACTGGGCAGCGGCCTAGTATCATGCAAGGTAGCAGCCCATAGGTAAAAAAAAAAAAAAATTGAAATTAAACCAATGGGCCTCTCCATTGGTTATTGGGCAGCGGCCCAGTATTACGCTGGGCCGCTGCCCATAGGTTAAAAAATAAAAATAAATAAATAAAAAAAAATGAAATTAAACCAATGGGCCTCCCCATTGGTTACTGGGCAGCGGCCCAATATCATGCTGCCCCGCTACCCATAGGAAAAAAAAATCGGAAATTAAACCAATGGGCCTCCCCATTGGTTACTGGGCAGCGGCCCAGTATCATGCAAGGCAGCTGCCCATAGTTAAAAAAAAAAAATGAAATTAAACCAATGGGTCTCCCCAATGGTTACTGGGCAGCGGCCCAATATTACGCTGGGCCGCTGCCCATAGGTAAAAAAAATAAATAAATAAATAAAAAAGGAAATTAAACCAATGGGCCTCCCCATTGGTTACTGGGCAGCGTCCCAGTATCATGCTTTCCCGCTGCCCATAGGAAAAAAAAAAAAAAACAGGAAAATAAACCAATGGTCCTCAACAATGGTTACTGGGTTGCGGCCTAGTATCATGCAAGGCAGCTGCCCATAGGTAAAAAAAAAATTAAAATTAAACCAATGGGCCTCCCCTTTGGTTACTGGACAGCGTCCCAGTATCATGCTGCGCCGCTGCCCATAGGTTAAAAAAATAAATAAATAAATAAAAAAAAAAAAAAAAAAAAAAAAAACAGGAAATTAAACCAATGGGACTCCCCTTTGGTTACTGGGCAGCGGCCCAGTATCATGCAAGGCAGCTGCCCAAAGGTAAAAAATAAAAAAAAAAAATAAAAAAAATTAAACCAATGGGCCTCCCCATTGGTTACGGGGCAGCGGCCCAGTATTACGCTGGGCCGCTGTCCATAGATAAAAAATTAAAAAAAATAAAAAAAAGGAAATTAAACCAATGGGCCTCCCCATTGGTTATTGGGCAGCGTCCCAGTATCATGCTGCGCCGCTGCCCATAGGTAAAAAAAAAAAAAAAAAGGAAATTAAACCAATGGGCCTCCACATTGGTTACTGGGCAGCGGCCCAGTATCATGCTGGGCAGCTGCCCATAGGTAAGAAAAAAAAGAAGGAAATTAAACCAATGGGCCTCCCCATTGGTTACTGGGCAGCGGCCCAGTATAATGCTTCGCCGCTGCCCATAGGTAAAAAAAAAAAAAAAAAAAAAAAAAAAACAGGAAATTAAACCAGTGGGCCTCCCCATAGGTTACTGGGCAGCGGCCCAGTATCATGCAAGGCAGCTGCCCATAGGTAAAAAATAAAAATGAAATTAAACCAATGGGCCTCCCCATTGGTTACTGGGCAGCGGCCTAGTATTACGCTGGGTTACTGGGCAGCGGCCCAGTATCAAGCAAGGCAGCTGCCCAAAGGTAAAAAATAAAAAATAAAAAAAAATAAAATTAAACCACTGGGCCTCCCCATTGGTTACGGGGCAGCGGCCCAGTATTACGCTGGGCCGCTGTCCATAGATAAAAAAATATAAAAAAAATAAAAAAAAGGAAATTAAACCAATGAGCCTCCCCATTGGTTACTGGGCAGCGGCCCAGTATCATGCTGCGCCGCTGCCCATAGGAAAAAAAAAAAAAAAAACAGGAAATTAAACCAAAGGGCCTCCCCATTGGTTACTGGGTAGCGGCCCAGTATCATGCAAGGCAGCTGTCCATAGGTAAAAAAAAAATGAAATTAAACCAATAGGCCTCCCCATTGGTTACGGGGCAGCGGCCCAGTATTACGCTGGGCCGCTGTCCATAGGTAAAAAAATAAAAAAAAAAAAAAAAAAAAAAAAAAAAAGGAAATTAAACCAATGGGCCTCTCCATTGGTTACTGGGCAACGGCCCAGTATATTGCAAGTCAGCTGCCCATAGGTAAAAAAAAAAATTAAATTAAACCAATGGTCCTCCCCATTGGTTATTGGGCACCGGCCCAGTATTACGCAGGCCCTCAGCCCATAGGAGATAAAATAAAAATAAAAAAAATAAAAAAATAGGAAATTAAACCAATGGGCCTCCCCATTGGTTATTGGGCAGCGGCCCAGTATCATGCTAGGCAGCTGCCCATAGGTAAAAAAAATAAATAAATAAATGAAATTAAACCAATGGGCCTCCCCATTGGTTACTGGGCAGCGTCCCAGTATCATGTTGCGCCGCTGCCAATATGTATAAAAAAAAAAAAAAAAAAAAAAAAAAAAAAAAAAAAAAAGAAAAAAAAAACAAAGGGGCGCCCCATTGGTTACTGGGCAGCGGCCCAGTATCATGCTGGGCAGCTGCCCATAGGTAAAAAAAAAAAAATAAAAGAAGGAAATTAAACCAATGGGCTTCCCAATTGGTTACTGGGCAGCGGCCTAGTATCATGCAAGGCAGCTGCCCAAAGGTAAAAAAAAAAAAAAAAAAATAGGAAATTAAACCAATGGGCCTCCCCATTGGTTACTGGGCAGCGGCCCAGTACCATCTTGCGCCGTTGCGCATTGGATAAAAAAAAAAACAGGAAATTAAACCAATGGGCCTCCGCATTGGTTCCTGGGCAGCGGCCCAGTATCATGCTAGGCAGCTGCCCATAGGTAAAAAAAAAAAAAAAATGAAATTAAACCAATGGGCCTCCCCATTGGTTACTGGGCAGCGTCCCAGTATCATGCTGCGCCGCTGCCCATAGGTAAAAAAAAAAAAAAGGAAATTAAACCAATGGGCCTACCCATTGGTTACTGGGCAGCGGCCCAGTATCATGCTGCGCCGCTGCCCATAGGAAAAAAAAAACAGGAAATTAAACCAATGGGCCTCTCCATTGGTTACTGGGCAGCGGCCCAGTATCATGCAAGGTAGGAGCCCATAGGTAAAAAAAAAAAAAAATTGAAATTAAACCAATGGGCCTCCCCATTGGTTACTGGGCAGCGGCCCAGTATTAAGCTGGGCCGCAGCCCATAGCTAAAAAAATAAAAATAAATAAATAAATAAAAATGAAATTAAACCAATGGGCCTCCCCATTGGTTACTGGGCAGCGGCCCAATATCATGCTGCGCCGCTACCCATAGGAAAAAAAATCGAAAATTAAACCAATGGGCCTCCCCATTGGTTACTGGGCAGCGGCCCAGTATCATGCAAGGCAGCTGCCCATAGTTAAAAAAAAAAAAATGAAATTAAACCAATGGGTCTCCCCATTGGTTACTGGGCAGCGGCCCAGTATTACGCTGGGCCGCTGCCCATAGGTAATAAAAAAAAAATAAAAAAAAGGAAATTAAATCAATGGGCCTCCCCATTGGTTACTGGGCAGCGTCCCAGTATCATGCTGCGCCGCTGCCCATAGGAAAAAAAAAAAAAATAGGAAATTAAACCAATGGTCCTCACCATTGGTTACTGGGATGCGGCCCAGTATCATGCAAGGCAGCTGCCCAAAGGTAAAAAAAAAAAAAAAAAAAAAAAATTAAATTAAACCAATGGGCCTCCCCATTGGTTACTGGACAGCGTCCCAGTATCATGCTGCGCCGCTGCCCATAGGTAAAAAAAAAAAAAAAAAAAAAGGAAATTAAACCAATGGGCCTCCCCTTTGGTTACTGGGCAGCGGCCCAGTATCATGCAAGGCAGCGGCCCAAAGGTAAAAAAAAAAAAAAAAAAAATTAAATTAAACCAATGGGTCTCCCCATTGGTTACTGGGCAGCGGCCCAGTATTACGCTGGGCCGCTGTCCATAGATAAAAAAATAAAAAAAAAATAAAAAATAGGAAATTAAACGAATGGGACTCCCCATTGGTTACTGGGCAGCGTCCCAGTATCATGCTGCGCCGCTACCCATAGGTAAAAAAAAAAAAAAAGGAAATTAAACCAATGGGCCTCCGCATTGGTTACTGGGCAGCGGCCCAGTATCATGCAGGGCAGCTGCCCATAGGTAAAAAAAAAAAAAAGAAGGAAATTAAACCAATGGAACACCCCATTGGTTACTGGGCAGCGGCCCAGTATCATGCTGCGCCGCTGCCCATAGGAAAAAAAAAAAAAAAAACAGGAAATTAAACCAATGGGCCTTCCCATTGGTTACTGGGTAGCGGCCCAGTATCATGCAAGGCAGCTGTCCATAGGTAAACAAAAAAATGAAATTAAACCAATAGGCCTCCCCATTGGTTACTGGGCAGCGTCCCAGTATCATGCTGCGCCGCTGCCCATAGGTAAAAAAAAAAAAAAAAAAAAAAAAAAAAAAAAAAAAAAAAAGCAGGAAATTAAACCAATGGGCCTCTCCATTGGTTACTGGGCAACGGCCCAGTATAATGCAAGTCAGCTGCCTATAGGTAAAAAAAAAAAAATGAAATTAAACCAATGGTCCTCCCCATTGGTTATTGGGCAGCGGCCCAGTATTACGCTGGGCCGCTGCCCATAGGTGATAAAATAAAAATAAAAATAAATAAAAAAATAGGAAATTAAACCAATGGGCCTCCCCATTGGTTACTGGGCAGCGACCCAGTATCATGCTGGGCAGCTGCCCATAGGTAAAAAAAAAAAAAAAAGGAAATTAAACCAATGGGCCTCCCCATTGGTTACTGGGCAGCGGCCCAGTATCATGCTGCGCCGCTGCCCATAGGAAAAAAAAAAAAAAAAAAAAAACAGGAAATTAAACCAATGGGCCTCCCCATTGGTTACTGGGCAGCGGCCCAGTATCATGCTAGGCAGCTGCCCATAGGTAAAAAAAAAAAAATGAAATTAAACCAATGGGCCTCCCCATTGGTTATTGGGCAGCGTCCCAGTATCATGCTGCGCCGCTGCCCATAGGTAAAAAAAAAAAGGAAATTAAACCAATGGGCCTACCCATTGGTTACTGGGCAGCGGCCCAGTATCATGCTGCGCCGCTACCCATAGGGAAAAAAAAACAGGAAATTAAACCAATGGGCCTCTCCATTGGTTACTGGGCAGCGGCCCAGTATCATGCAAGGCAGCAGCCCATAGGTAAAAAAAAAAAAAATTGAAATTAAACCAATGGGCCTCCCCTTTGGTTACTGGGCAGCGGCCCAGTATTACGCTGGGCCGCTGCCCATAGGTAAAAAAATAAAAATAAATAAATAAATAAAAATGAAATTAAACCAATGGGCCTCCCCATTGGTTACTGGGCAGCGGCCCACAACTACGCTGGGCCCCTGCCCATAGGTAAAAAAATAAAAAAAATAAAAAAAAAGGAAATTAAACCAACGGGCCTCCCAATTGGTTACAGCGCAGCGTCCCAGTATCATGCTGCGCCGCTGCCGATAGGTAAAAAAAAAAGAAATAAACAGGAAATTAAACCAATGGGCCTCCCCATTGGTCACTGGGTAGCGGCCCAGTATCATGCAAGGCAGCTGCCCATTGGTAAAAAAAAAATGAAATTACACCAATGGGCCTCCCCATTGGTTACTGGGCAGAGGCCCAGTATTACGCTGGGCCGCTGCCCATAGGTAAAAAAATAAAAATAAATAAATAAATAAAAATGAAATTAAACCAATGGGCCTCCCCATTGGTTACTGGGCAGCGTCCCAGTAATATGCTACGCCGCTGACCATAGGTAAAAAAAAAAAAAAGTAAATTAAACCAATGGGCCTCCCCTTTGGTTACTGGGCAGTGACCCAGTATCATGCTGGGGAGCTGCCCATTGGAAAAAAAAAAAAAAAAAAGGAAATTAAACCAATGGGCCTTCCCATTGGTTACTTGGCAGCGGCCGAGTATCAAGCTGCGCCGCTGCCCATAGGAAAAAAAAAACATGAAATTAAACCAATGGGCCTCCCCATTGGTTACTGGGCAGCGGCCGAGTATCATGCTAGGCAGCTGCCCATAGGTAAAAAAAAAAAAATTAATAAATGAAATTAAACCAGTGGGCCTCCCCATTGGTTACTGGGCAGCGGCCCAGTATCATGCTGCGCCACTGCCCATAGAAAAAAAAAAAAAAAAAAAGGAAATTAAACCAATTGGCCTACCCATTAGTTACTGGGCAGCGGCCCAGTATCATGCAAGGCAGCTGCCCATAGGTAAAAAAAAAATGAAATTAAACCAATGGGCCTCCCCATTGGTTACTGGGCAGCGGCCCAGTATTACGCTGGGCCGCTGCCTATAGGTAAAAAAATAAAATAAAATAAAAAAGGAAATTAAACCAATGGGCCTCCCCATTGGTTACTGGGCAGCGTCCCAGTATCATGCTGCGCCGCTGCCTATAGGAAATAAAAAATAAAAAAAAATAAAAAAAAAAGGAAATTAAACCAATAGACCTCCCCATTGGTTACTGGGCAGCGGCCCAGTATCATGCTGCGCCGCTGCCCATAGGAAAAAAAAAACAGGAAATTAAACCATTGGGCCTCCCCATTAGTTACTGGGCAGCGGCCCAGTATTACGCTCGGCCGCTGACCATAGGTAAAAAATTAAAAAAAAAAAAAAAAAGGAAATTAAAATAATAGGCCTCCCCATTGGTTACTGGGCAGCGGCCAAGTATCATGCTGCGCCGCTGCCCATAGGAAACAAAAAAAAAAATAAATAAATAAATAAAAAAAAAAACAGGAAATCAAACCAATGGGCCTCCCCATTGGTTACTGGGCAGCGGACTAGTATCATGCTGAGCCGCTGCCCATAGGAAAAAAAAATAAAAAAATAAAAAATAAAAAAGGAAATTAAACCAATGGGCCTCCCATTGGTTACTGGGCAGCGGCCTAGTATCATGCTGGAATGCTGCGCCGCTGCCCATAGGAAACAAAAAAAAAAAAAAAAAAAAAAAAAAAAAAAAAAAAAAGGAAATCAAACCAATGGGCCTCCCCATTGGTTACTGGGCAGCGGACTAGTATCATGCTGAGCCGCTGCCCATAGGAAAAAAAAATAAAAAAATAAAAAATAAAAAAAGAAATTAAACCAATGGGCCTCCGAATTGGTTACTGGGCAACGGCCCAGTATGCGCTGCCCAGTATCATGCTGCGCCGCTGCCCATAGGAAAAAAAAAATTAAATTAAACCAATGGGCTTCCCTATTGGTTACTGGGCAGCGACCCAGTATTACGCATGGCCACTGCCCATAGGTAAAAAAATAAAAAATAAAAGGAAATTAAACCAATGGGCCACCCCATTGGTTACTGGGCAGTGTACCAGTATCATGCTGCGCCGCTGCCCATAGGTAAAAAAAAAAAAAAAGGAAATTAAACCAATGGGCCTCCCCATTGGTTACTGTGCAGCGACACAGTATCATGCTGCACCGCTGCCCATAGGAAAAAAAAAAAAAACAGGAAATTAAACCAATGGGCCTCCCCAATGGTTACTGGGCGGCGGCCCAGTATCATGCTAGGCAGCTGCCCATAGGTAAAAAAAAAAAAAAAATGAAATTCAACCAATGGGCCTCCCCATTGGTTACTGGGCAGCGTCCCAGTATCATGCTGCGCCGTTGCATATAGGTAACAAAAAAAAAAAAAAAAGGAAATTAAACCAATGGGCCTCCCCATTGGTTACTGGGCAGCGTCCCAGTATTACGCTGGGCTGCTGCCCATAGGTTAAAAAAAAAAAAGGAAATGAAACCAATGGGCCTTCCCATTGGTTACTGTGGAGCGTCCCAGTATCATGCTGCGCTGCTGCCCATAGGTAAAAAAAAAAATAATAATAATAAAAAAAATAAAAAATAAAATAAAAAGGAAATTAAACCAATGGGCCTCCCCATTGGTTATTGGGCAGCGACCCAGTATTATGCTGGGCAGCTGCCCATAGGTAAAAAAAAAAAAAAAGGAAATTAAACCAATGGGCCTCCCCATTGGTTACTGGGCAGCGGCTAAGTATCATGCTGCACCGCTGCCATAGGAAAAAAAAAAAAAGGAAATTAAACCAATGGGCCTCCCCATTGGTTACTGTGCAGCGGCCCAGTATCATACTAGGTAGCTGCCCATAGGTAAAAAAAAAAAAAAAAAGGAAATTAAACCAATGGGCCTCCCCATTGGTTACTGGGCAGCAGCCCAGTATCATGCTACGCCGCTGCCCTTAGGAAAAAAAAAATCAGAAATTAAACCAATGGGCCTCCCCATTGGTTACTGGGCAGCGGCCCAATATCATGCTAGGCAGCTGCCCATATGTAAAAAAAAAAAAAAAATGAAATTAAACCAATGGGCCTCCCCATTTGTTACTGTGCAGCGGCCCAGTATTACGCTGGGCCACTGCCCATAGGTAAAAAAAAAAAAAGAAAAAAAAGAAAAAAAAAGGAAATTAAACCAATGGGCCTCCCCATTGGTTACTGGGTAACGGCCCAATATCATGCTGCGCCGCTGCCCATAGGAAAAAAAAAAATAATAAAATGAAATTAAATCAATGGGTCTCCCCATTGGTTACTGGGCAGCGGCCCAGTATTACGCTGGGTCGCTGCCCATAGAAAAAAAAATAAAAAAAATATATAAAAAAGGAAATTAAACCAATGGGCCTCCCCATTGGTTACTGGGCAGCGTCCCAGTATGATGCTGCGCCGCTGCCCATAGGTAAAAAAAAAAAAAAAAAAAAAACAGGAAATTAAACCAATGGGCCTCCCCATTGGTTACTGTGCAGCGTCCCAGTATCATGCTGAACCACTGCCCATAGGTAAAAAAAAAAAAAAAAAAAAAAAAAGTAAAAAAAAACAATGGGCCTCCCCATTAGTTACTGGGCAGCGTCCCAGTATCATGCTGCGCAGCTGTCCATAGGAAAAAAAAAAAACAAGAAATTAAACCAATGGGCCTCCCATTGGTTACTGGGCAGCGGCCTAGTATCATGCTGGGCCGCTGCCTATAGGGAAAAAAAAAAAACAGGAAATTAAACCAATAGGCCTCCCAATTGGTTACTGGGCAGCGGCCCAGTATCATGCTGCGCCGCTGCACATAGGAAAAAAAAAAAAAAAAAAAGAAAACAAACCAATGGGCCTCCCCATTGGTAACTGGGCAGCGGCCCAGTATCATGTTGCGCCGCTGCCCATAGGAAAAAAAAAAAAAAAAAGGAAATTAAAACAATGGGCCTCCCCATTGGTTACGGGGCGCCGGCCCAGTATCATGCTAAGCTGCTGCCCATAGGTAAAAAAAAAAAAATGAAATTAAACCAATGGGCCTCCCCATTGGTTACTGGGCAGCGGCCCAGTTTTACGCTGGGACGCTGCCCATAGGTAAAAAAATAAAAAATAAATAAAAAATAGGAAATTAAACCAATGGGCCTCCCCATTGGTAACTGGGCAGCGGCCCAGTATCATGTTGCGCCGCTGCCCATAGGAAAAAAAAAAAAAAAAGGAAATTAAAACAATGGGCCTCCCCAATGGTTACTGGGCAGCGGCCCAGTATCATGCTACGCCCCTGCCCATAAGGAGAAAAAAAAAAAAAACATGAAATTAAACCATTGGGCCTCCCAATTGGTTACTAGGCAGCGGCCCAGTATCATGCTAGGCAGCTTCCCATTGGTTAAAAAATAAAAAATAAATAAAAATAAATAAAATTAAACCAATGGGCCTCCCCATTGGTTACTGGGCAACGGCCCAGAATTACGCTGGGCCGCTGCCGATAGGTAATAAAATAAAAAAATAATAAAAAAAGGAAATTAAACCAATGGGCCTCCCCATTGGTTACAGGGCAGTGACCCAGTATCATGCTGCGCCGCTGCCCATAGGCAAAAAAAATAAAAAATAAAAAATAAAATAAAAAAAGGAATTAATCCAATGGGCCTCCCCATTGGTTACAGGGCAGTGACCCAGTATCATGCTGCGCCGCTGCCCATAGGCAAAAAAATAAAAAATAAAAAATAAAAATAAAAAAAGGAAATTAATCCAATGGGCCTCCCCATTGGTTACTGGGCAGTGACCCAGTATCATGCTGGGCAGTTGCCCATAGGTAAAAAAAAAAAAAGGAAATTAAACCAATGGGCCTCCCCATTAGTTACTGGGCAGCATCCCAGTATCATGCTGCGCCGCTACCCATAAGCAAAAAAAAAAAAAAAAAAAAAAAAAAAAAAAAAGGAAATTAATACAATGGGCCTCCCCATTGGTTACTGGGCAGTGACCCAGTATCATGCTGGGCAGTTGCCCATAGGTAAAAAAAAAACAGGAAATTAAACCAATGGGCCTCCCTATTGGTTACTGGGCAGCGGTCCAGTATTACGCTGGGCCGCTGCCCATAGGTAAAAAAAAATAAATAAATAAATAAAAAAAAGGAAATTAAACCAATGGGCCTCCCCATTGGTTACTGGGCAGCGGCCTAGTATCATGCAAGGCAGCTGCCCATAGGTAAAAAAAAAAGAAGAAATTAAACCAATGGGCCTCCCCATTTGTTACTGGGCAGCGGCCCAGTATCATGCTGCGCCGCTACCCATAGGAAAAAAAAAATAAAATAAAATAAAATAAAATAAAAACAATAAATTGAACAAATGGGCCTCCCCATTGGTTACTGGGCAGCGGCCTAGTATCATGCTGGGCCGCTGCCTATAGGAAAAAAAAAAGCAGGAAATTAAACCAATGGGCCTCCCCATTGGTTACTGGGCAGCGGCCCAGTATCATGCTACGCCGCTGCCCATAGGAAAAAAAAAAACAGGAAATTAAACCAATGGGTCTCCCTATTGGTTAATGGGCAGCGGCCCAGTATCATGCTAGGAAGCAGCCCATAGGTATAAAAAAAAATGAAATTAAACCAATGGGCCTCCCCATTGGTTACTGGGCAGCGGCCTAGTATCATGCTGGGCCGCTGCCTATAGGAAAAAAAAAAACATGAAATTAAACCATTGGGCCTCCCCATTGGTTACTGGGCAGCGGCCCAGTATCATGCTAGGCAGCTGCCCATATGTAAAAAAAAAAAAATGAAATTAAACCAATGGGCTTCCCCATTGGTTACTGGGCAGCGGCCTAGTATTACGCTGGGCCGCTGCCCATAGGTAAAAAAATAAAAAAAAATAAAAAAAAGGATTTTAAACCAATGGGTCTCCCCATTGGATACTGTGCTGCTGCCTAGTATCATGCTGCGCCGCAACCCATAAGAAAAAAAAAAAAAACAGGAAATTAAACCAATGGGCCTCCCCATTGGATACTGTGCTGCTGCCTAGTATCATGTTGGGCCGCTGCCTATAGGAAAAAAAAAAAAAAAAAAAATAGTAAATTAAACCAATGGGCCTCCCCATTGGTTACTTGGCAGCGGCCCAGTATCATGCTAGACGGCTGCCCATAGGTAAAAAAAAAAATGTAATTAAACCAATGGGCGTTCCCATTGGTTACTGGGCAGCGGCGCAGTATCATGCTGCGCCGCTGCCCATAGGAAAAAAAAAAAAAAAAAAAAAAACGAAATTAAACCAATGGGCCTCCCCATTGGTTAATGGGCAGTGGCCCAGTATCATGCTAGGCAGCAGCCCATAGGTCAAAAAAAAATGAAATTAAACCAATAGGCCTCCCCATTGGTTACTGGGCAGCGGACCAGTATTACGCTGCGCCGCTGCCCATAGGTAAAAAAATAATATAAAAAAAAGAAATTAAACCAATGGGCCTCCCCTTTGGTTACTGGGCAGCGGCCCAGTATCATGCTGCGCCGCTGATCATTGGAAAAAAAAAAAAAACAAGAAATTAAACCAATGGGCCTCCCTATTGGTTAATGGGCAGCGGCCCAGTATCATGCTAGGCAGCAGCCCATAGATAAAAAAAAAAAAATGAAATTAAACCAATGGGCCTCCCCATTGGTTACTGGGCAGCGGCCTAGTATCATGCTGGGCCGCTGCCTATAGGAAAAAAAAAAACATGAAATTAAACCATTGGGCCTCCCCATTGGTTACTGGGCAGCGGCCCAGTATCATGCTAGGCAGTTGCCCATAGGTAAAAAAAAAAAAAATTAAATTAAACCAATGGGCAACCCCATTGGTTACTGGGCAGCGGCCTAGTATTACGCTGGGCCGCTGCCCATAGGTAAAAAAATAAAAAAAAGGAAATTAAACCAATGGGCCTCCCCATTTGTTACTGGGCAGCGGCCTAGTATCATGCTGCGCCGCAGCCCATAAGAAAAAAAAAAAAAATAGGAAATTAAACCAATGGGACTCCCCATTGGTTACTGGGCAGCTGCCTAGTATCATGCTGGGCCGCTGCCTATAGGAAAAAAAAATAAAAAAATAAAAAAATAAACAGGAAATTAAACAAATGGGCCTCCCCATTGGTTACTGGGCAGCGGCCCAGTATCATGCTAGACAGCTGCCCATAGGTAAAAAAAAAAAAATGTAATTAAACCAATGGGACTCCCCATTGGTTACTGGGCAGCGGCCCAGTATCATGCTGCGCCACTGCCCATAGGAAAAAAAAAAAAAAGGGAATCAAACCAAAGGGCCCCCCCATTGGTTAATAGGCAGCGGCCCAGTATCATACTAGGCACCAGCCCCTAGGTAAAAAAAAAAAAAAATGAAATTAAACCAATGGGCCTCCCCTTTGGTTACTGGGCAGCGGCCCAGTATCATGCTGCGCCTCCGCCGATAGGTAAAAAAAAAAAAAAAAAAAAAAAATTGAAATTAAACCAATGGGCCTCCCCATTGGTTACTGGGCAGCAGCCCAGTATTACGCTGGGCCGCTGCCCATAGGGTAAAAAAAAAAAAAAAAAGGAAATTAAACCAATGGGCCTCCTTATTGGTAACTGGGCAGCGTCCCAGTATCATGCTGCGCCGCTGCCCATAGGTAAAAAAAAAAAAAAAAAAAAAAAAATGAAATTAAACCAATGGGCCTCCCCATTGGTTACTGGGCAGTGGCCCAGTATTACGCTGGGCCGCTGCCCATAGGTAAAAGAATAAAATAAAAAAAAAAGGAAATTAAACCAATGGGCCTCCTCATTGGTTATTGGGCAGCGGCCCAGTATCATGTTGCGCCGCTGCCCATAGGAAAAAAAAAAAAACAGGAAATTAAACCAATGGGCCTCCCCATTGGTTACTGGGCAGGCGCCCAGTATCATGCAAGGCATCTGCCCATAGATAAAAAAAAATGAAATTAAACCAAGGGGCCTCCCCATTGGTTACTGGGCAGCGGCCCAGTATTACGCTGGGCCGCTGCCCATAGGTAAAAAAAAAAAAAAAAGGAAATTAAACCAATGGGCCTCCCCATTGGTTACTGGGCAGCGGCCCAGCATCATGCTGCGCCGCTGCCCATAGGAAAAAATAAAAAATAAAAAACAGGAAATTAAACCAATGGGCCTCCCCATTGGTTACTGGGCAGCGGACCAATATCAAGCAAGGCAAGTGCCCATAGGTAAAAAAAAAAGAAATTAAACCAATGGGCCTACCCATTGGTTACTGGGCAGCGACCCAGTATCATGCTGGGCAGTTTCCCATAGGTGAAAAAAAAAAAAAAAGGAAATTAAACTAATGGGCCTCCCCATTGGTTACCGGGCAGCGGCCCAGTATCATGCTAGGCAGCTGCCCATAGGTAAAAAAAAAAATAAAAACGAAATTAAACCAATGGGCCTCCCCATTGGTTACTGGGCAGCAGCCCAGTATCATGCTGCGCCGCTCCCTTATCAAAAAAAAAAAAAACAGGAAATTAAACCAATGTGCCTCCCCTTTGGTTACTGGGCAGCGGCCCAGTATCATGCAAGGCAGTTGCCCATAGGTATAAAAAAAAAAAAAATGAAATTAAACCAATGGGCCTCCCCATTGTTTACTGGGCAGCGGCTCAGTATCATGCTGCGCCGCTGCCCATAGGAAAAAAAAAATAAACAGGAAATTAAACCATTGGGCCTCCCCATTGGTTACTGGGCAGCGGTCCAGTATCATGCAAGGCAGCTGCCCATAGGTAAAAAAAAAATGAAATTAAACCAATGGGCCTCCCAATTGGTTACTGGGCAGCGGCCCAGTATTACGCTGGGCCGCTGCCCATAGGTAAAAAAATATATATATATAAAAAAAAAATGAAATTAAACCAATGGGCCTCCCCATTGGTTACTGGGCAGCGGCCCAGTATTACGCTGGGCCACTGCCGATAGGTAAAAAAATAAAAAAAATAAAAAAATAAAGGAAATTAAACCAATGGGCCTCCCAATTGATTACTGGGCAGCGTCCCAGTATCATGCTGCGCTGCAGCCCATAGGTAAAAAATAAAAAAATTAAAAAAAATTAAAAAAATAGGAAATTAAACCAATTGGCTTCCCCATTGGTCACTAGGCAGCGGCCCAGTATCTTGCTGGGCAGTTGCCCATAGGTAGAAAAACAAAAAAAGGAAATTAAACCAATGGGTCTCCCCATTGGTTACTGGGCAGCGGCCCAGTATCATGCTGCGCCGCTGCCCATAGGAAAAAATTAATAAAAATAAATAAACCAATGGGCCTCCACATTGGTTACTGGGCAGCGGCCCAGTATCATGCTGCGACGCTGCCCATAGGAAAAAAAAAAAAAAACAGGAAATTGAACCAATGGGCCTCCCCATTGGTTACTGGGCAGCGGCCCAGTATCATGCTGCACCGCTGCCCAGAGGAAAAAAAATATAGGAAATTAAACCAATGTGCCTCCCCATTGGTTACTGAGCAGCAGCCCAGTATCATGCAAGGCAGCTGCCCATAGGTAAAAAAAAAAAAATGAAATTAAACCAATGGGCCTCCCCATTGGTTACTGGGCAGCGACCCAGTATTACGCTGGGCCGTTGCCCATAGGTAAAAAAAAAAAAGGAAATTAAACCAATGGTCCTCCCCATTGGTTACTGGGCAGCGGCCCAGTATCATGCAGCGCCGCTGCCCATAGGAAAAAAAAAAACAGGAAATTAAACCAATGGGCCTCCCCTTTGGTTACTGGGCAGCGGCCCAGTATCATGCAAGGCAGCTGCCCATAGGTAAAAATAAAAATGAAATTAAACCAATGGGCCTTCCCATTGGTTACTGGGCAGCGGCCCAGTATTACGCTGGGCCGCTGTCTATATTTAAGAAAATAAAAAAAATTAAAAAAAAGGAAATTAAACCAATAGGCCTCCCCATTGGTAACTGGGCAGCGTCCCAGTATCATGCTGCGCCGCTGCCCATAGGTAAAAAAAAAAAAAAAAAAATGAAATTAAACCAATGGGCCTCCCCATTGGTTACTGGGCAGCGGCCTAGTATTATGCTGGGCCGCTGCCCATAGGTAAAAAAATAAAATAAAAAAAAAGGAAATTAAACCAATGGGCCTCCTCATTGGTTATTGGGCAGCGGCCCAGTATCATTTTGCGCTGCTGCCCATAGGTAAAAAAAAAATGAAATTAAACAAATGGGCCTCCCCATTGGTTACTGGGCAGTGGCCCAATATTACGCCGGGCCGCTGCCCATAGTTAAAAAAAAAAAATGAAATTAAACCAATGGGCCTCCCCATTGGTTACTGGGCAGCGGCCCAGTATTACGCTGGGCCGCTGCCCATAGGTAAAAAAAAAAAAAAAAGGAAATTAAACCAATGGGCCTCCCCATTGGTTACTGGGCAGCGGCCCAGTATTACGCTAGGCCGCTGCCCATACATAAAAAAATAATAAAAATAAAAAAAAAAAGAAATTAAACCAATGGGCCTCCCCATTGGTTACTGGGCAGCGGCCCAGTATCATGCTGCGCCGCTACCCATAGGAAAAAAAAAAAACACGAAAATAAACCAATGGGCCTTCCCATTGGTTACTGGGCAGCGACCCAGTATAATGCAAGGCAACTGCCAATCGGTAAAAAAAAAAATGAAATTAAACCAATGGGCCTCCCCATTGGTTACTGGGCAGCGGCCCAGTATTACGCTGCGCCGCTGCCCATAGGAAAAAAAAAAAAAAAAGGAAATTAAACCAATGGGCCTCCCCATTGGTTACTTGGCAGCGGACCCGGATCCTGCAAGGCAGCTGCCCATAGGTAAAAAAAAAATGAAATTAAACCAATGGGCCTCCCCATTGGTTACTGGGCAGCAGCCCAGTATTACGCTGGGCCGCTTCCCATAGGTAAAAAAAAAAAATTAAATTAAACCAATGGGCCTCCCCATTGGTTACTGGGCAGCGGCCCAGTATTGCGCTGGGCCGCTGCCCATAGGTAAAAAAAAAAAAAAAAAATGAAATTAAACCAATGGGCCTCCCCATTGGTTACTGGGCAGAATCCCAGTCTCTTGCTGCGCGGCTGCCCATAGGTAAAAAAAATAATAATAAAATAAAATAAAAAAACAGGAAATTAAACCAATGGAAATCTCCATTGGTTACTGGGCAGCGGCCCAGTATCATGCTGGGCAGTTGCCCATAGGTAAAAAAAAAAAATAGGAAATTAAACCAATTGGCCTCCCCATTGGTTACTGGGCAGCGCCCCAGTATCATGCAGCGCCGCTGCCCATAGGAAAAAAAAAAAAAAAAAAAAAACAGGAAATTGAACCAATGGGCCTCCCCATTGGTTATTGGGCAGCAGCCTAGTATCATGCTGGGCCGTTGCCTACAGGAAAAAAAAAAAAAGCAGGAAATTAAACCAATGGGCATCCCCTTTGGTTACTGGGCAGCGGACCTGTATCATGCTGCGCCGCTGCCCATAGGAAAAAAAAAAAAAGTTAATTAAACCAATGGGCCTCCCCATTGTTTACTGGGCAGCGGCCCAGTATCATGCATCGCCGCTGCCCATAGGTAAAAAAAAAAAAAAAAAAGGAAATTAAACAAATGGGCCTCCCCATTGGTTACTGGGCAACGTCCCAATATCATGCTGCGCCGCTGCCCATAGGTAAAAAAAAAATGGAAATTAAACCAATGGGCCTCCCCATTGGTTACTGGGCAGCGGCCCAGTATCATGCTGCGCCCGTGCCCATAGGAAAAAAAAAAAAAAAAAAAAAAAAAACAGGAAATTAAACCAATAGGCCTCCCCATTGGTTAATGGGCAGCGGCCCAGTATTACGCTGGGCCTCTGCCCATAGGTAAAAAAAATAAAAAAAAAAAAAAAAAAAAAAGAAATTAAACAAATGGGCCTCCCCATTGGTTACTGGGCAGCGTCCCAGTATCATGGTGCGCAGCTGCCCATTAGTAAAAAAAAAAAAAAAATGAAATTAAACCAATGGGCCTCACTATTGGTTACTGGGCAGCAGCCCAATATCATGCTGGGCAACTGCCCATAGGTAAAAAAAAAAAAAAAAAGGAAATTAAACCAATGGGCCTCTCCATTGGTTACTGGGCAGCGGCCCAGGATCATACAAGGCCCCTGCCCATAGGTAAAAAAAAAATGAAATTAAACCAATGGGCCTCCCCATTGGTTACTGGGCAGCGGCCTAGTATCATGCTGGGCCGCTGCCTATAGGAAAAAAAAAAAAAAAAAAAACAACAGGTAATTAAACCAAAGGGCCTCCCCATTGGGTACTGGGCAGCGGGCCAGGATCATGCAAGGGAGCGGCCCATAGGTATAAAATAAAAAAATAAAAATGAAATTAAAGCAATGGGCCTCCCCATTGGTTACTGGGCAGCGGCCAAGTATTACGCTGGGCCGCTGCCCATAGGTAAAAAATTAAAAAATAAAAAATAAAATGAAATTAAACCAATGGGCCTCCCCATTGGTTTTTGGGCAGCGGCCCAGTATGATACTGGGCCGCTGGCCATAGGTGTAAAAAAAAAAAAAAAGGAAATTAAACGAATGGGCCTACCCATTGTTACTGGGCAGCGGCCCAGAATCATGCTGGGCAGCTGCCCCTAGGCAAAAAAAAAATGAAATTAAACCAATTGGCCTCCGCATTGGTTACTGGGCAGCGGCCTAGT
Source organism: Ehretia macrophylla (assembly GCA_037974665.1). Lineage (NCBI taxonomy): Eukaryota > Viridiplantae > Streptophyta > Magnoliopsida > Boraginales > Ehretiaceae > Ehretia > Ehretia macrophylla. The sequence goes on along the minus strand of CM075772.1, from coordinate 7,920,346 downwards.
ATCATGCTGGGACGCTGCCTATAGGAAAAAAAAAAAAAAAAACAGGTAATTTAACCAATGCGACTCCCCATTGGTTACTGGGCAGCTGCCCACAGGTAAAAAAATTAAAAAAAAAAAGGAAATTAAACCAATGGGCATCCCCGTTGGTTACTGGGCAGCGTCCCAGTATCATGCTGCGCCGCAGCCCAAAGGTAAAAAAAAAAAAAAAAAACGAAATTAAACCAATGGGCCTCCCCATTGGTTACTGGGCAGCGGCATAGTATCATGCTGGGCAGCTGCCCATAGGTAAAAAAAAAAAACGAAATTAAACCAATGGGCCTCTCCATTGGTTGCTCGGCAGCTGCCCAGTATCATGCTGGGCAGCTGCCCATAGGTAAAAATAAAAAAATAAAAAAAACAACAGGAAATTAAACCAATGGGCCTCTCCATTGGTTACTGGGTAGCGGCCTAGTATCATGCTGGGCCGCTGCCTATAGGAAAAAAAAAAAAAAAACAGGAAATTAAACCAATAGGCTTCCCCATTGGTTACTGGGCAGTAACCCAGTATCATGCTGGGCAGCTGCCCATAGGTCAAAAAAAAAATGGAAATTAAACCAATGGGCCTCCCCATTGGTTACTGGGCAGCGGCCCAGTATCATGCTAGACAGCTGCCCATAGGTAAAAAAAAAAAAAAATTTAATTAAACCAATGGGCCTCCCCATTCGTTACTGGGCAGCGGCCCAGTATTACGCTGGGCTGCTGCCCATAGGTAAAAAAATAAAAAAAATAAAAAAAAGGAAATTAAACCAATGGGCCTCCACATTGGTTAGTGGGCAGCGTCCCAGTATCATGCTGCGCCGTTGCCCATAGGTAAAAAAAGAAAAAAAAAAAAGAAAAAAAGAAAAACAGGAAATTAAACCAGTGGGCCTCCCCATTGGTTACTGGGCAGCGACACAGTATTACGCTGGGCCGCTGCCCATAGGTAAAAATAAAAAAAAATGAAATTAAACCAATGGGCCTCCCCATTGGTTACTGGGCAGTGGCCCAGTATTACGCTGGGCCGCTACCCATAGGTAAAAAAATAAAAAACAAAATAAAAAAAAAGGAAATTAAACCAATGGGCCTCCCCATTGGTTACTTGGCAGCGTCCCAGTATCATGCTGCGCCGCTGCCCATAGGTAAAATAAAAAAAATAAAAAAAGGAAATTAAACCAATGGGCCTCCCCTTTGGTTACTGGGCAGCAGCCTAGTATCATACTGGGCAGCTGCCCATCGGTAAAAAAAAAAAATGAAATTAAACCAATGGGCCTCCCCATTGGTTGCTGGGCTGCTGCCCATATGTAAAAATAAAAAAATAAAAAAAAACAACAGGAAATTAAACCAATGGGCCTCTCCATTGGTTACTGGGTAGCGGCCTAGTATCATGCTGGGCCGCTGCCTATAGGAAAAAAAAAAAAACATTAAATTAAACCAATGGGCCTCACCATTGGTTATCGGGCAGCGACCCAGTATTATGATGGGCAGCTGCCCATAGGTAAAAAAAAAAATGGAAATTAAAATAATGGGCCTCCCCATTGGTTACTGGGCAGCGGCCCGGTATCATGTTGCGCCACTGCCCATAGGAAAAAAAAAAGGAAATTAAACTATTGGGCCTCCCCATAGGTTACTGGGCAGCGGCCCAGTATCATGCTAGGCAGCTGCCCATAGGTAAAAAAAAAATGATATTAAACCAATGGGCCTCCCCATTGGTTTCTGGGCAGCGGCCCAGTTTTACCGTGGGCCGCTGCCCATAGGTAAAAAAAAAAAAAAAAGAAAATTAACTAATGGGCCTCCCCATTGGTTATTGGGCAGCGTCCCACTATCATGCTGCGCCGTTGCCCATAGGTAAAAAAAAAAAAAAAACCAGGAAATTAACCCAATTGGCCTCCCCTTTGGTTACTGGGCAGCGACCCAGTATTACGCTGAGCTGTTGCCCATAGGTAAAAAAAAAAAAATGAAATTAAACCTATGGGCCTCCCCATTGGTTACTGGGCAGCGACCCAGAATCATGCTGGGCAGCTGCCCATAGGTAAAAAAAAAAAAAAAAAAGGAAATTAAACCAATGGGCCTCCCCATTGGTTACTGGGCAGCGTCCCAGTATCATGCTGCGCCGCTGCACATAGGAAAAAAAAAAAAAAGGAAATTAAACCAATGGGCCTCCCCATTGGTTACTGGGCAGCGGCCTAGTATCATGCTGGGCAGCTGCCCATAGGTAAAAAAAAAAAATGAAATTAAACCAATGGGCCTCCCCATTGGTTGCTCGGCAGCTGCCCAGTATCATGTTGGGCAGCTGCCCATAGGTAAAAATGAAAAAATAAAAAAAAACAACAGGAAATTAAATCAATGGGCCTCTCCATTGGTTACTGGGTAGCGGCATAGTATCATGCTGCGCCGCTGCCTATAGGAAAAAAAAAAAAAAAAAGGAAATTAAACCAATGGTTCTCCCCATTGGTGACTGGGCAGCGACACAGTATCATGCTGGGCAGTTGCCCATAGGAAAAAATAAAAAATAAAAAAAGGAAATTAAACCAATGGGTCTCCCCATTGGTTACTGGGCAGCGGCCCAGTATCATGCTGCGCCGCTGCCCATAGGAAAAAAAAAAAAAGGAAATTAAACCCGTTGGCCTCCCCATTGGTTACAGGGCAGCGGCCCAGTATCATGCTGCGCCGCTGAACAAAGGTGTAAAAAAAAAAAAAAAAAAAAAAAAAAAAGGAAATTAAACCAATGGGCCTCCCCATTGGTTACTGGGCAGCGGCCCAGTATTACGCTGGGCCGCTGCCCATAGGTAAAAATAAAAAAAAATAAAAAAATGAAATTAAACCAATGGGCCTCCCCATTGGTTACTGGGCAGTGGCCCAGTATTACGCTGGGCCGCTGCCCATAGGTAAAAAAATAAAAAAAAAAATTAAAAAAAAATGAAATTAAACCAATGGGCCTCCCCATTGGTTACTGGGCAGCGTCCCAGTATCATGCTGCGCCGCTGCCCATAGGTAAAAAATAAAAATAAAAAAAGGAAATTAAACCAATGGGCCTCCCCATTGGTTGCTGGGCAGCTGCCCTTTGGTAAAAATATATAAAAAAAAAAACAACAGGAAAATTAAACCAATGTGCCTCTCCATTGGTTACTGGGTAGCGGCCTAGTATCATGCTGGGCCGCTGCCTATAGGAAAAAAAAAAAAAAAAAAAAAAAACAGGAAATTAAACCAATGTGCCTCCCCATTTGTTACTGGGCAACGACCCAATATCATGCTGGGCAGCTGCCCGTAGGTAAAAAAAAAAAATGGAAATTAAACCAATGGGCCTCCCCATTGGTTACTGGGCAGCGGCCCAGTATCATGCTGCGCCACTGCCCATAGGAAAAAAAAAAGGAAATTAAACCATTGGGCCTCCCCATAGGTTACTGGGCAGCGGCCCAGTATCATGCTAGGCAGCTGCCCATAGGTTAAAAAAAAAAAATTGACATTAAACCGATGGGCCTCCCCATTGGTTACTGTGCAGCGGCCCAGTATTACGCTGGGCCGCTGCCCATAGGTAAAAAAATAAAAAAAAATAGAAATTAAACCAATGGGCCTCCCCATTGGTTATTGGGCAGCGTCCCAGTATCATGCTGCGCCGCTGCCCATAGGAAAAAAAAAAAAAAGGAAATTAAACCATTCGGCCTCCCCATTGGTTACTGGGTAGCGCCCCATGATGACGTTGGGGCGGTGCCCATAGGGAAAAAAAAAAAAAAAAAAAAAAGGAAATTAAACCAATGGGCCTCCCCATTGGTTACTGGGCAACGTCCCAGCATCATGCTGCGCCGCTGCCCACAGGTAAAAAAAAAAAAAAAAAAAAAAAAAAAAAAAAACAGGAAATTAAACCATTGGGCCTCCCCATAGGGTACTCGGCAGCGGCCCAAGATCATACTGCGCCGCTGCCCATAGAAAAAAAAAAAAAAAAAAAAAAACAGGAAATTAAACCAATTGGCCTCCCCATTGGTTACGGGGCAGCGGCCCAGTATCATTCTGCGCCGCTGCCAATAGGAAAAAAAAAATAGGAAATTAGACCATTGGGCCTCCCCATAGGGTACTGGGCAGCGGCCCAGTATCATGCTAGGCAGCTGCCCATAGGTAAAAAAAAAAAAAAGGAAATTAAACCGATGGGCCTCCCCATTGGTTACTGGGCAACGTCCCAACATCATGCTGCGCCGCTGCCCATAGGTTAAAAAAAAAAAAAAAAAAAAAAAAAAAGGAAATTAAACCAATGGGCCTCCCCATTGGTTACTGGGCAGCGACCCAGTATCATGCTGGGCAGCTGCCCATAGGTAAAAAAAAAAAAAAAGGAAATTAAACCAATGGGCCTCCACATTGGTTATTGGGCAGCGGCCCAGTATCATGCTGCGCCGCTGCCCATAGGAAAAAAAAAAAAAAAAAAAAAACAGTAAATTATACCAATGGGCCTCCCCATTGGTTACTGGGCAGCAGCCTAGTATCATGCTGGGCCGCTGCCTATAGGAAAAAAAAAAAAAAAAAAAAAACTGGAAATTAAACCAATGGGCCTCCCCATTGGTTACTGTGCAGCGACCCAGTTTCATGCTGCGTCGCTGCCCATAGGAAAAATAAATAAATAAATCAAATCTAATAAAAATAAAATAAAAAAATAGGAAATTAAACCATTGGGCCTTCCCATTGGTTACTGGGCAGCGGCCCAGTATCATGCTGCGCCGCTGACAATAGGAAAAAAAAATAAAAAAAAAGAAAATTAAACCATTGCGCCACCGCATACGGTACTGGGCACCGGCCCACTATCATGCTAGGCAGCTGCTAATAGGTAAAAAAAAAAAAAAGGAAATTAAACCAATGGGCCTCTCCATTGGTTACTGGGCAGCGGCCCACTATCATGCTGCGCCGCTGCCCATAGGAAAAAAAAAAAAAAAAAGAAAATTAAACCAATGGTCCTCCCCATTGGTTACTGGGCATCGGCCCAGTATTACGCTGGGCCGCTGCCCATTGGTAAAAAAATAAAAAGAAATTAAAAAAAAGGAAATTAAACCAATGGGCCTCCCCATTGGTTACTGGGCAGCGGCCCAAGCTCATGCTGCGCCGCAGCCCATAGGAAAAAAAAAAAAAAACTGGAAATTAAACCAATGGGCCTCCCCATTGGTTACTGGGCAGCGGCCCAGTATCATGCTGCGCCGCTGCAAATACGAAAAAAAAAAAAAAAAAAAAAAAGAAATTAAACCAATGGGGCTCCCCAATCGTTACCGGGCAGAGGCCTAGTATTATGCTGGGTCGCAGCCCATTGGTAAAAAAATAGAAAAAAAAAAAAAAGGAAATTAAACCAATGGGCCTCCCCATTGGTTATTAGGCAACGTCCCAGCATCATGCTGCGCCGCTGCCCATATGTAAAAAAAAAAAAAAAAAAAAAAAAAAAAAAAAAAAAAAAAAAAAAAGAAATTAAACCATTGGCCCTCCCCATTGGTTATTGGGCAGCGTCCCAGTATCATGCTCCGCCGCAGCCCATAAGTAAAAAAAAAAAAAAAAAAAAAAAAACAGGAAATTAAACCAATGGGCCTCCCCATTGGTTACTGGGCAGCGGCCCAGTATCATGCTGCGCCGCTGCCCATAGGAAAAAAAAAAAAAAAGGAAATTAAACCAATGGGCCTCCCCATTTGTTACTGGGCAGCGGCCAAGTATCATGCTGCACCACTGCACAAAGGTAAAAGAAAAAAAAAAAAAAAAAAAAACAGGAAATTAAACCAATGGGCCTCCCCATTGGTTACTGGGCAGCGGCCTAATATCGTACTGCGCCGCTGCCCATACAAAAAAAAAAAAAAAAAAAAAACAATAAATTAAAACAATGGGCCTCCCCATTGGTGACTGGGCAGCGACCCAGTAGCATGCTGGGCAGGTGCGCATAGGTAAAAAAAAAAAAGGAAATTAAACCAATGGGCCTCCCCATTGGTTACTGGGCAGCGGCCCAGTATTACGCTGGGCCGCTGCCAATAGGTAAAAAAATAAAAAGAAATAAAAAAAAAAGGAAATTAAACCAATGGGCCTCCCCATTGGTTACTGGGTAGCGGCCCCAGATCATGCTGCGCCGCTGCCCATAGGAAAAAATAAAAAATAAAAAAATAAATTAAACCAATGGGCCTCCCCATTGGTTACTGGGCAGCGGCCCAGTATCATGCTGCGCCGCTGCCAATAGGAAAAAAAAAAAAATTGGAAATTAAACCATTGGGCCTCCCCATAGGTTACTGGGCACCGTCCCAGCATCATGCTGCGCCGTTGCCCATAGGTAAAAAAAAAAAAAAAAAAAAAAAAAAAAAAAAAAAAAAAAAAAACAGGAAATTAAACCAATGGGCCTCCCCATTGGTTACTGGGCAGCAACCCAGTATCATGCTGGGCAGCTGCCTATAGGTAAAGAAAAAAAAAACAGGAAATTAAACCAATGGGCCTCCCCATTGGTAACTGGGCAGCGACCCCGTATCATGTTGGGCAGCTGCCCATAGGTAAAAAAAAAAAAAAAGGAAATTAAACCAATGGGCCTCCACATTGGTTACTGGGCAGCGGCCCAATATCATGCTGCGCCGCTGCAAATAGGAAAAAAAAAAAAAAAAAAAACAGGAAATTATACCAATGGGCCTCCCCATTGGTTACTGGGCAGCGGCCTAGTATCATGCTGCGCCGCTGCCTATAGGAAAAAAAAAAAAAAAAAAAAAAAAAAAAAAAAAAAAAAAAAAAAAAAACTGGAAATTAAACCAATGGGCCTCCCCATTGGTTACTGTGCAGCGACCCAGTTTCATGCTGCGTCGCTGCCCATAGGAAAAATAAATAAATAAATCTAATCTAATAAAAATAAAATAAAAAAATAGGAAATTAAACCATTGGTCCTTCCCATTGGTTACTGGGCAGCGGCCCAGTATCATGCTGCGCCGCTGACAATAGGAAAAAAAAAATAAAAATAAAGAAAAATAAAAAAAAGAAAATTAAACCATTGGGCCTCCGCATAGGTTACTGGGCACCGGCCCAGTATCATGCTAGGCAGCTGCCCATAGGTAAAAAAAAAAAAAGGAAATTAAACCATTGGGCCTCCCCATTGGTTACTGGGCAGCGGCCTAGTATTATGCTGGGTCGCATCCCATTGGTAAAAAAATAGAAAAAAAAAAAAAAAAAAAGGAAATTAAACCAATGGGCCTCCCCATTGGTTATTAGGCAACGTCCCAGCATCATGCTGCGCCGCTGCCCATATGTAAAAAAAAAAAAAAAAAAAAAAAAAAAAAAAAAAAAAAAATAGGAAATTAAACCATTGGCCCTCCCCATTGGTTATTGGGCAGCGTCCCAGTATCATGCTGCGCCGCAGCCCATAGGTAAAAAAAAAAAAAAAAAAAAAAAAAACAGGAAATTAAACCAATGGGCCTCCCCATTGGTTACTGGGCAGCGGCCAAGTATCATGCTGCGCCGCTGCCCATAGGAAAAAAAAAAAAGGAAATTAAACCAATGGGCCTCCCCATTTGTTACTGGGCAGCGGCCAAGTATCATGCTGCACCACTGCACAAAGGTAAAAGAAAAAAAAAAAAAAAAAAAAAACAGGAAATTAAACCAATGGGCCTCCCCATTGGTTACTGGGCAGCGGCCTAATATCGTACTGCGCCGCTGCCCATACAAAAAAAAAAAAAAAAAAAACAATAAATTAAAACAATGGGCCTCCCCATTGGTTACTGGGCAGCGCCCCAGTATCATGCTGGGCAGCTGCGCATAGGTAAAAAAAAAAAGGAAATTAAACCAATGGGCCTCCCCATTGGTTACTGGGCTGCGGCCCAGTATTACGCTGGGCCGCTGCCAATAAGGAAAAAAAAAAAAAAAAAGAAAAAAAAAAAGGAAATTAAACCAATGGGCCTCCCCATTGGTTACTGGGTAGCGGCCCAAGATCATGCTGCGGCGCTGCCCATAGGAAAAAATAAAAAATAAAAAAATAAATTAAACCAATGGGCCTCCCAATTGGTTACTGGGCAGCGGCCCAGTATCATGCTGCGCCGCTGCCAATAGGAAAAAAGAAAAAAAAATTGGAAATTAAACCATTGGGCCTCCCCATAGGTTACTGGGCACCGTCCCAGCATCATGCTGCGCCGTTGCCCATAGGTAAATAAAAAAAAAAAAAAAAAAAAAAAAAAAAAAAAAAAAAAAAAAAAAAAAAACAGGAAATTAAACCAATGGGCCTCCCCATTGGTTACTGGGCAGCAACCCAGTATCATGCTGGGCAGCTGCCTATAGGTAAAGAAAAAAAAAACAGGAAATTAAACCAATGGGCCTCCCCATTGGTAACTGGGCAGCGACCCCGTATCATGTTGGGCAGCTGCCCATAGGTAAAAAAAAAAAAAAAAAGGAAATTAAACCAATGGGCCTCCACATTGGTTACTGGGTAGCGGCCCAATATCATGTTGCGCCGCTGCAAATAGGAAAAAAAGAAAAAAAAAAACATCAAATTAAACCAATGGGCCTCCCAATTTGTTACTGGGCAGCGGCCTAGTATCATGCTGGGCCGCTGCCTATAGGAAAAAAAAAAAAAAAAAAAAAAAAAAAAAAAAAACAGGAAATTAAACCAATGGGCCTCCCCATTGGTTACTGGGCAGCGGCCCAGTTTCATGCTGCGCCGCTGCCCATAGGAAAAATAAATAAATAAATCAAATCTAATAAAAATAAAATAAAAAAACAGGAAACTAAACCATTGGGCCTCCCCATTGGTTACTGGGCAGCGGCCCAATATCATGCTGCGCCGCTGACAATAGGAAAAAAAAAAAAAAGGAAATTAAACCATTGGGCCTCCCCATAGATTACTGGGCACCGGCCCAGTATCATGCTAGGCAGCTGCCAATAGGTAAAAAAAAAAAAAGGAAATTAAACCAATGGGCCTCTCCATTGGTTACTGGGCAGCGGCCCAGTATCATGCTGCGCCGCTGCCCATAGGAAAAAAAAAAAAAAAGGAAATTAAACGAATGGGCCTCCCCATTGGTTACTGGGCAGCGGCCCAGTATTACGCTGGGCCGCTGCCCATTGGTAAAAAAATAAAAATAAATTAAAAAAAAAAGGAAATTAAACCAATGGGCCTCCCCATTGGTTACTGGGCAGTGGCCCAAGGTCATGCTGCGCCGCAGCCCATAGGAAAAAAAAAAAAAAAAAAAAACAGGAAATTAAGCCAATGGGCCTCCCCATTGGTTACTGGGCAGTGGCCCAGTATCATGCTGCGCCGCTGCAAATACGAAAAAAATAAAAATAAAAAAAACAAAAAAAAAACAGGAAATTAAACAAATGGCCCTCCCCATTGGTTACTGGGCAGCGACCTAGTATCATGCTGGGCAGCTGTCCATAGGTAAAAAAAAAAAAAGGAAATTAAACCAATGGGCCTCCCCATTGGTTACTAGGCAGCGGCCCAGTATCATGCTGCGCCGCTGCCCATAGAAAAAAAAATAAATCAAATAAAATAAAAATAAAATAAAAAAATAGAAAATTAAACCATTGGGCCTCCCCATTGGTTACTGGGCAGCGGCCCAGTATCATGTTGCGCCGCTGCAAATAGGAAAAAAAAAAAAAAAAAAAAAAGGAAATTAAACCATTGGGCCTCCCCATAGGTTACTGGGCACCGGCCCAGTATCATGCTAGGCAGCTGCCCATAGGTAAAAAAAAAAAAAGGATATTAAACCAATGGGCCTCCCCATTGGTTACTGGGCAGTGGCCCAGTATCATGCTGCGCCGCTGCCCATAGGAAAAAAAAAAAGGAAATTAAACCAATGGGCCTTCCCATTGGTTACTGGGAAGCGGCCCAGTATTACGCTGGGCCGCTACCCATAGGTAAAAAAATAAAAAGAAATAAAAAAAAAAAAAGAAAATTAAACCAATGGGCCTCCCCATTGGTTACTGGGCAGCGGCCCAAGATCATGCTGCGCCGCTGCCCATAGGAAAAAAAAAAAAAAAAAAGGAAATTAAACCAATGGGCCTCCCCATTGGTTACTGGGCAGCGGCCCAGTATCATGCTGCGCCGCTGCAAATAGGAAAAAAAAAAAAAAAAAAAAAAAAACCGGAAATTAAACCATTGGGCCTCCCCATTGGTTACTGGGCAGCGGCCCAGTATTACGCTTGGTCGCTGCCCATTGGTAAAAAAATAGAAAAAAATAATAAAAAAAGGAAATTAAACCAATGGGCCACCCCATTGGTTACTGGGCAACGTCCCTGCATCATGTTGCGCCGCTGCCCAATGGTAAAAAAAAAAAAAAAAAAAAAAAAAAAAAAAAAAAAAAACAGGAAATTAAACCAATGGCCCTCCCCATTGGTTACTGGGCAGCGACCCAGTATCATGCTGGGCAGCTACCCATAGGTAAAAAAAAAAAAAAAAAGGAAATTAAACCAATGGGCCTCCCCATTGGTTACTAGGCAGCGGCCCAGTATCAAGCTGCGCCGCTGCCCATAGGAAAAAAAAAAAAGGGAAATTAAACCAATGGGCCTCCCCATTGGTTACTGGGCAGCGTCCCAGTATCATGCTGCGCCGCTGCCCATAGGTAAAATAAAAAATAAAAAAAAAAATAAAAAATGAAATTAAACCAATGGTCCTCCCCATTGGTTACTGGGCAGCGGCCCAATATCATGCTGCGCCGCTGCCCATAGGAAAAAAAAAAAGGAAATTAAACCAATGGTCCTCCCCATTGGTTACTGGGCAGCGGCCAAGTATCATGCTGCGCCGCTGCACAAAGGTAAAAGAAAAAAAAAAAATTGGAAATTAAACCAATGGTTCTCCTCATTGGTTAATGGGCAGCGGCCTAGTTTCATGCTGCGCCGTTGCCCATAGAAAAAAAAAATAGATAAATAAATTAAACCAATGGGCCTCCCCATTGGTTACTGGGCAGCGACCTAGTATCATGCTGGGCAGCTGCCCATAGGTAAAAAAAAAAAAGTAAATTAAACCAATGGGCCTCCCCATTGGTTACTGGGCAGCGGCCCAGTATCATGCTGCGACGCTGCACAAAGGTAAAAAAAAAAATAAATAAATAAAAAATTAAATTAAACCAATGGGCCTCCCCATTGGTTATGGGGCAGCGGCCCAGTATCATGCTGGGCAGCTTCCCATAGGTAAAAAAAAAAAAAAAAGGAAATTAAACCAAGGGGCCTCCCTATTGGTTACTGGTCAGCGGCCCTGTATCAAATCTGCGCCGGTGCCCATAGGAAAAAAAACAAAAAAAAAAAATAAATAAATAAACAGGAAATTAAACCAATGGGCCTCCCCATTGGTTACTGGGCAGCGGCCTAGTATCATGCTGGGCTGCTGCCTATGCGAAAAAAAAAAAAAACAGGAAATTAAACCAATGGGCTTCCCCATTTGTTATTGGGCAGCGGCCTAGTATCATGCTGCGCCGCTGCCCATAGGAAAAAAAAAAAGGAAATTAAACCAATGGGCCTCCCAATTGGTTACTGGGCAGTGGCCCAGTATAATGCTAGGCAGCTGCCCATAGGTAAAAAAATATATAAAAAAAGGAAATTAAACCAATGGGCCGCCCCATTGGTTACTGGGCAGCGTCCCAGTATCATGCTGCGCCGCTGCCCATAGGTAAAAAAAACAGGAAATTAAACCTATGGGCCTCCCCATTGTTTACTGGGCAGCGGCCTAGTATCAGGCTGGGCCGCTGCCAATAAGAAAAAAAAAAAAAAAAAAAAAAAAAAAAACAGGAAATTAAACCAATGGGCCTCCCCATTGGTTACTGGGCAGCGGCCCAGTATCATTCTACGCCGCAGCCCATAGGGAAAAAAAAAGGGAAATTAAACCAATGGGCCACCCCATTGGTTACTGGGCAGCGTCCTAGTATTATGCTAGGCCGCTGCCTATAGGAAAAAAAAAAAAAAAAGGAAATTAAAACAATGGGCCTCCCCATTGGTTACTGGGCAGCGGCCTAGTATCTTGCTAAGCCGCTGCCTATAGCAAAAAAAAAAAAAAGCAGGAAATTAAACCAATGGGCCTCCCCATTGGTTACTGGGTAGCGGCCTAGTATCATGCTAGGCCGCTGCCCATTGGAAAAAAAAAAAAAAAACAGGAAATTAAAACAATGGGCCTCCCCATCGGTTACTGGGCAGCGGCCTAGTATCATGCTAGGCCGCTGCCTAAAGGAAAAAAAAAAGGAAATAAAACCAATGGGCCACCCCATTGGTTACTGGGCAGCGGTCCAGTATCATGTGAGGCAGCTCCCCATAGGTTAAAAAAAAATGAAATTAAACCAATGGGCCTCCCCATTGGTTACTAGGCAGCGGCCCAGTATTACGCTGGGCCGCTGCCCATAGGTATAAAAAAAAAATAAAAGGAAATTAAACCAATGGGCCTCCCATTGGTTACTAGGCAGCGGCCCAGTATCATGCAAGGCAGCCGCCCATAGGTTCAAAAAAAAAATGAAATTAAACCAATGGGCCTCCCCATTGGTTACTGGGCAGCGGCCCAGTATCATGCAAGGCAGCTGCCCATAGGTAAAAAACAAAAAAAAACAAAAAAACAGCTAATTAAACCAATGGGCCTCCCCATTGGTTACTGGGCAGCGACCCAGTATCATGCTGCGCCGCTGCCCATAGGAAGAAAAAAAAAAAAACA
>CM075772.1:7860227-7905227 GCA_037974665.1 Ehretia macrophylla | reverse complement strand
TGCCTAAAGGAAAAAAAAAAAAAAAAAAAAAAAAGGAAGTTAAACCAATGGGCCTCCCCATTGGTTACTGGGCAGCGGCCTAGTATCATGCTACGCCGCTGCCCATAGGGAAAAAAAAAAGGAAATTAAACCAATGGGCCTCCCCATTGGTTACTGGGCAGCTTCATAGTATCATGCTAGGCCGCTGCCTATAGGAAAAAAAAAAAAAGCAGGAAATTAAAACAATGGGCCTCCCCATTGTTTACTGGCCAGTGGCCTAGTATCATGCTAAGCCGCTACCTATAGGAAAAAAAAAAAAACAAGAAATTAAACCAATGGGCCTCCCCATTGGTTACTGGGCAGCGGCCTAGCATGATACTAGGCCGCTACCCATAGGAAAAAAAAAAAAAAAAAAAAAAAAAAAAAAAAACAGGAAATTAAAACAATGGGCCTCCCCATTGGTTACTGGGCAGCGGCCTAGTATCATGCTAGGCCGCTGCCTAAAGAAAAAAAAAAAAAGGAAATTAAACCAATGGGCCTCCCTATTGGTTACTGGGCAGCGGTCCAGTATCAAGTTAGGCAGCTGCCCATAGGTTAAAAAAAAAAAATGAAATTAAACCAATGGGCCTCCCCATTGGTTACAGGGCAGCGGCCCAGTATTGAGCTGGGCCGCTGCCCATAGGTATAAAAAAAATAAAAATAAAATCAAAGGAAATTAAACCAATGGGCCTCCCCATTGGTTACTGGGCAGCGTCCCAGTATCATGCTGTGCCGCTGCCCATAGGTAAAAAAAAAAAAAAAAGGAAATTAAACCAATGGGCCTCCCCATTGGTTACTGGGCAGCTGCCCAGTATCATGCAAGGCAGCTGCCCATAGGTTAAAAAAAAATGAAATTAAACCAATGGGCCTCCCCATTGGTTACTGGGCAGCGTCCCAGTATCATGCTGCGCCGCTGCCCATAGGAAAAAAAATAAAAAAATAGGAAATTAAACCAAAGGGCCTCCCCAATGGTTACTGGGCAGCGGTCCAGTATCATGCTAGGCAGCTGCCCATAGGTAAAAAAAAACAAAAACAAAAGGAAATTAAACCAATGGGCCTCCCCATTGGTTACTGGGCAACGGCCCAGTATCATGCTGTGCCGCTGCCCATAGGAAAAAAAAAAAAACAGGAAATTAAACAAATGGGCCTCCCCATTGGTTACTGGGCAGCGGCCCAGTATCATGCTAGGCAGCTGCCCATAGGTAAAAAAAAAAAAAAAAAATATGAAAAAATGAAATTAAACCAATGGGCCTCCTCATTGGTTACAGGCAGCGGCCCAGTATTACGCTGGGCCTCTGCCCATAGGTAAAAAAATATATAAAAAAAAGGAAATTAAACCAATGTGCCTCCCCATTGGTTCCTGGGCAGCATACCATTATCATGCTGTGCCGCTGCCCATAGGTAAAAAAAAAAAAAAAAAAAGAAAATAAACCAATGGGCCTCCCCATTGATTACTGGGCAGCGGCCCAGTATCATGCAAGGCAGCTGCCCATAGGTAAAAAAAAAAAATTGAAATTAAACCAATGGGCCTCCCCATTGGTTACTGGGCAGCGGCCCAGTATTACGCTGGGCCACTGCCAATAGGTAAAAAAAAAAAAAAAAAGGAAATTAAACCAATGGGCCTCCCAATTGGTTGCAGGGCAGCGTCCCAGTATCATGCTGCGCCGCTGCCCATAGGTAAAAAAAAAAAAAAAAAAAAATAGGAAATTAAACCAATGGGACTCCCCATTGGTTACTGGACAACGACCCAGTATCATGCAGGGCAGCTGCCCATTGGTAAAAAAAAAAAAAAAAAAAAAAAAAAAAAAAAAAGAAAAAATGAAATTAAACCAATGGGCCTCCTCTTTGGTTACTGGCAGCGGCCCAGTATTACGCTGGGCCGCTGCCCATAGGTAAAAATATATATAAAAAAAAAAACTAAATTAAACCAATGGGCCTCCCCATTGGTTCCTGGGCAGCATCCCAATATCATGCTGCGCCGCTGCCCATAGGTAAAAAAAAAAAAAAAAAGGAAATTAAACCAATGGGCCTCCCCATTGATTACTGGGCAGTGGCCGAGTATCATGCAAGGCAGCTGCCCATAGGTAAAAAAAAAAAATGAAATTAAACCAATGGGCCTCCCCATTGGTTACTGGGCAGCGGCCCAGTATTACGCTGGGCCACTGCCCATAGGTAAAAAAAAAAAAAAAAGGAAATTAAACCAATGGGCCTCCCCATTGGTTACTGAGCAGCGTCCCCGTATCATGCTGCGCCGCTGCCCATAGGTAAAAAAAAAAAAAAAAAAAAAAAGGAAATTAAACCAATGGGCCTCCCCATTAGTTACTGGGCAGCGGCCCAGTAACATGCTGCGACGCTGCCCATAGGAAAAAAAAAACAGGAAATAAAACCAATGGGCCTCCACATTGGTTACTGGGCAGCGGCCTACTATCATGCTAGGCCGCTGCCTATAGGAAAAAAAAAAAAAAAAAAAAAAAATTGGAAATTAAACCAATGGGCCTCCCCATTGGTTACTGGGCAGCGGCCCAGTATCATGCTACGCCGCTGCCCATAGGGAAAAAAAAAGGAAATTAAACCAATGGGCCTCCCCATTCGTTACTGGGCAGCGTCCTAGTATCATGCTAGGCCGCTGCATATAGGAAAAAAAAATGGAAATTAAAACAATGGGCCTCCCCATTGGTTACTGGGTAGCGGCCTAGTATCATGCTAAGCCGCTGCCTATAGGAAAAAAAAAAAAAAAAGGAAATTAAACCAATAGGCCTCCCCATTGGTTACTGGGCAGCGGCCTAGTATCATGCTAGGCCGCTGCCCATAGGAAAAAAAAAAAAAAAAAAAAACAGGAAATTAAAAAAATGGGCCTCCCCATTGGTTACTGGGCAGCGGCCCAGTATCATGCTAGGCCGCTGCCTGAAGGAAGAAAAAAAAAAAAAAAAAAAAAAAAAAAAAAAAAAAAAACAGGAAATTAAACCAATGGGCCTCGCCATTGGTTACTGTGCAGCGGCCTAGTATCATGCTAGGCCCCTGCCTATAGGAAAAAAAAAAAAGGAAATTAAACCAATGGGCCTCCTCATTGGTTACTGGGCAGCAGCTTAGTATCATGCTGGGCCGCTGCCTATATGAAAAAAAAAAAAAAAAAAAAACAGGAAATTAAATCAATGGGCCTCCCCATTGGTTACTGGGCAGCGGCCTAGTATCATGCTAGGCGGCTGCCCATAGGAAAAAAAAAAAAAAAAAACAGGAAATTAAACCAATGTGCCTCCCCATTGGTTACTGGGCAGCGGCCTAGTATCATGCTGGGCCGCTACCCAAAGGAAAAAAAAAAAATAGAAAATTAAAACAATGGGCCTCCCCATTGGTTACTGGGCAGCGGCCTAGTATCATGCTAGGCCGCTGCCCATAGGAAAAAAAGAAAAAAAGAAAAAAAAAAACAGGAATTTAAACCAATGGGCCTCCCCATTGGTTACTGGGCAGCGTCCCAGCATCATGCTGCGCCGCTGCAAATAGGTAAAAAAAAAAAAAAAAAAAAAAAAAAAAAAAACAGCAAATTTAACCAATGGGCCTCCCCATTGGTTACTGGGCAGCGACCCAGTATCATGCTAGGCAGCTGCCCGTAGGTAAAAAAAAAAGGAAATTAAACCAATGGACCTCCGCATTGGTTACTGGGCAGGGGCCCAGGATCATGCTGCGCCGCAGCCCATAGGAAAAAAAAAAAAAGGAAATTAAACCAATGGGCCTCCCCATTGGTTACTGGACAGCGGTCCAGTATCATGTTTGGCAGCTGCCCATAGGTTAAAAAAAAATGAAATTAACCCAATTGGCCTCCCCATTGGTTAATGGGCAGCGGCCCAGTATTACGCAGGGCCGCGGCCCATAGGTATAAAAAAAAATAAAAAAAAAAATAAAAGGAAATTAAACCAATGGGCCTCCCCATTGGTTACTGGGCAGCGTCCTAATATCATGCTGTGCCGCTACCCATAGGTAAAAAAAAAAAAAAAGGAAATTAAACCAATGGGCCTCCCCATTGGTTACTGGGCAGTGGCCCAGTATCATGCAAGGCAGCTGCCCATAGATTAAAAAAAAATGAAATTAAACCAATGGGCCTCGCCATTGGTTACTGGGCAGCGTCACAGTATCATGAAGCGCCGCTGCCCATAGGTAAAAAAAAAAAAAAAAAAAAAGGGAATTAAACCAATGGGCCTCCCCATTGGTTACTGGGCAGCGACCCAATATTATGCTGGGCAGCTTCCCATAGGTAAAAAAAAAAAAAACAAAATGAAATTAAACCAATGGGCCTCCCCATTGGTTACTGGGCAGCGGCCCAGTATTACACTGGGTCGCTGCCCATAGGTAAAAAAATATATTAAAAAAAGTAAATTAAACAAATGGGCCTCCCCATTGGTTACTGGGCAGCGTCCCAGTATCATGCTGCGCCGCTGCACATATGTAAAAAAAAAAAAAAAAGGAAATTAAACCAATGGGCCTCCCCATTGATTACTGGGCAGCGGCCCAGTAACATGATGCTCCGCTGCCCATAGGAAAAAAAAAAAAAAAAAACAGGAAATTAAACCAATGGGCCTCCCCATTGGTTACGGGGCAGCGGCCTAGTATCATGCTGGGCCGCTGCCTATAGGAAAAAAAAAAAAAAAAAAAAACAGGAAATTAAACCAATGGGCCTCCCCATTGGTTACTGGGCAGCGGCCCAGTATCATGCTACGCCGCTGCCCATAGGGAAAAAAAAATAGGAAATTAAACCAATGGGCCTCCCCATTGGTTACTGGGCAGCATCCTATTATCATGCTAGGCCGCTACATATAGGAAAAAAAAAAAAAAGGAAATTAAAACAATGGGCCTCCCCATTGGTTACTGGGCAGCGGCCTAGTATTATGCTAAGCCGCTGCCTATGGCAAAAAAAAAAAAAAAGCAGGATATTAAACTAATGGGCCTCCCCATTGGTTACTGGGCAGCGGCCTAGTATCATGCTAGGCCGCTGCCCAAAGGAAAAAAAAAAAAAAAAAAAAAAAAACAGGAAATTAAAACAATGGGCCTCCCCATTGGTTACTGGGCAGCTGCCTAGTATCATGCTAGGCCGGTGCATAAAGGGAAAAAAAAAAAAAGGAAATTAAAACAATGGGCCTCCCCATTGGTTACTGGGCAGCGGTCCAGTATCATGTTAGGCAGCTGCCCATAGGTTAAAAAAAAATGAAATTAAACCAATGGGCCTCCCCATTCGTTACTAGGCAGCGGCCCAGTATTACGCTGGGCCGCTGCCCATAGGTATAAAAAATAAATAAATAAATAAAAGGAAATTAAACCAATGGGCCTTCCCATTGGTTACTGGGCAGCGGCCTAGTATCATGCTAGGCCGCTGCCTATAGGGAAAAACAAAAAAACAAAAAACAAAAAACAAAAAATTAAAACAATGGGCCTCCCCATTGGTTACTGGGCAGCGGCCTAGTTTCATGCTGGGCCACTGCCTATCGGTAAAAAAAAAAAAAAAAAAAAGAAAAAAAAAGAACAGGAAATTAAACCAATGGGCCTCCCCATTGGTTACGGGGCAGCAGCCGAGTATCATGCTACGCCGCTGGCAATAGGGAAAAAAAAAAAAAAAAAAAAAAAACCAGAAATTAAACCAATAGGCCTCCCCATTGGTTACTGGGCAGCGGCCTAGTATCATGCTAGGCGGCTGCCCATAGGAAAAAAAATAAATAAATAAATAAAACAGGAAATTAAACCAATGGGCCTCCCCATTGGTTAATGGGCAGCGGCCTAGTATCATGCAAGGCCGCTGCCCATAGGAAAAAAAAAAAAAAACAGGAAATTAAAACAACTGGCCTTCCCATTGGTTACTGGGCAGCGGCCTAGTATCATGCTGGGCCGCTGCCTATAGAAAAAAAAAAAAAAAAACAAAAAAAACAAGAAATTAAAACAATGGGCCTCCCCATTGGTTATTGGGCAGCGGCCTAGTATCATGCTGGGCCGCTGCCTAAAGGTAAAAAAAAAAAAAAAAAAAAAAAAAAGAAAAAAAAAGAACAGGAAATTAAACCAATGGGCCTCACCATTGGTTACTGGGCAGCGGCCCAGTATCATGCTACGCCGCTGCCTATAGGAGGAAAAAAAAAAAAGGAAATTAAACCAATGGGCCTCCCCATTGGTTACTGGGCAGCGGCCTAGTATTATGCAAGGCGGCTGCCCATAGGAAAAAAAAAAGAAAAAAGAAAAAAAAAACAGGAAATTAAACCAATGGGCCTCCCCATTGGTTAATGGGCAGCGGCATAGTATCATTCTAGGCCGCTGCCTATAGGAAAAAAAAAAAATGAAATTAAACCAATGGGCCTCCCCATTGGTTACTGGGCAGCGGCTTAGTATCATGCAAGGCCGCTGCCCACAGGAAAAAAAAAAAAGGAAATTAAAACAATGGGCCTCCCCATTGGTTACTGGGCAGCGGCCTAATATCATGCTGGGCCGCTGCCTATATGAAAAAAAAAAAAAAAAAAAAAAACAGTAAATTTAACCAATGGGCCTCCCATTGGTTACTGGGCAGCGGCCTAGTATCATTCTAGGCCGCTGCACATAGGAAAAAAAAAAAAAAAACTTGAAATTAAAACAACTGGCCTCCCCATTGGTTACTGGGCAGCGGCATAGTATCATGCTAGGCCGCTGCCTATAGGAAAAAAAAAAAAAACAAGGAAATTAAACCAATGGGCATCCCCATTGGTTACTGGGCAGCGGCCTAGTATCATGCTAGGCCGTTTCCCATAGGAAAAAAAAACAAAAAAAAAAAAAACAACAAAACAGGAAATTAAAACATTGGGCCTCCCCATTGGTTACTGGGCAGCGGCCTAGTATCATGCTAGGCCGCTGCCTATAGGAAAAACAAAAAAAAAAAAAAAAAAACAAAAAAAGAACAGGAAATTAAACCAATGGGCCTCCCCATTGGTTAATGGGCAGCGGCCTAGTATCATGCTATGCGGCTGCCCATAGGAAAAAAAAAAACAAAAAAAAAAACAAAACAGGAAATTAAAACAATGGGCCTCCCCATTGGTTACTGGGCAGCGGCCCAGTATCATGCTGGGCCGCTGCATGTAGGAAAAACAAAAAAAAAAAAAAAAAAGAAAAAAAAAGAGAACAGGAAATTAAACCAATGGGCCTCCCCATTGGTTGTTGGGCAGCGGCCAAGTATCATGCTAGGCCACTGCCCATAGGAAAAAAAAAACAGGAAATTAAAACAATGGGCCTCCCCATTGGTTACTGGGCAGCGGCCTAGTATCATGCTAGGCCGCTGGTTATAGGAAAAAAAATGAAATTGAACCAATTGGCCTCCCCATTAGTTACTGGGCAGCGGCCTAGTATCATGCTAGGCCGCTGCTTACAGGAAAAAAAAAAAAAAAAAAAAAAAAAAAAAAAAAAAAAAAACAAGAAATTTAACCAATGGGACTCCCCATTGGTTACTGGGCAGCGGCCTAGTATCATGCTAAGCGGTTTCCCATAGGAAAAAAAAATAGGAAATTAAACCAATGGGCCTCCCCATTGGTTACTGGGCAGCGGCCTAGTATCATGCAAGGCCGCTGCCCATAGGAAAAAAGAAAAAAAAACTGGAAATTAAAACAATGGGCCTCCCCATTGGTTACTGGGCAGCGGCCTAGTACCATGCTAGGCCGTTGCCTATAGTATAAAAAAAAAAAAACAAGAAATAAAACCAATTGGCCTCCCCATTGGTTACTGGGCAGCGGCCTAGTATCATGCTAGGCGGCTGCCCATACGAAAAAAAAAAGAAAAAAAGAAAAAAAAGGAAATTAAACTAATAGGCCTCCCTATTGGTTACTGGGCAGCGGCCTAGTATCATGCTAGGCCGCTGCCCATAGGAAAAAAAAAAAAAAAAAAAAATACATGAAATTAAAACAACTGGCCTCCACATTGGTTACTGGGCAGCGACCTAGTATCTTGCTGGGCCGCTGCCTATAGGTAAAAAAAAAAGAAAAAAGAAAAAATAAAAAAAGAACAGGAAATTAAACCAATGGGCCTCCCCATTGGTTACTGGGCAGCGGCCTAGTATCATGCTAGGCGGCTGCCCATAGGAAAAAAAAAAAGAAAAAAAAAGGAAATTAAACCAATGGGCCTCCCCATTGGTTACTGGGCAGCGGCCTACTATCATGCTAGGCCGCTGCACATAGGAAAAAAAAAAAAAAACAGGAAATTAAAACAACTGCCCTCGCCATTGGTTACTGGGCAGCGGCCTAGTATCATGCTAGGCGGCTGCACATAGGAAAAAAAAGAAAAAAAAAAACAGGAAATTAAACCAATGGGCCTCCCGATTGGTTACTGGGCAGCGGCCTACTATCATGCTAGGCCGCTGCACATAGGAAAAAAAAAATAAAAAAAAAACAGGAAATTAAAACAACTGGCCTCCCCATTGGTTACTGGGCAGCGGCATAGTATCATGCTAGGCCGCTGCCTATAGGAAAAAAAAAAAAAAAGGAAATTAAACCAATGGGAATCCCCATTGGTTACTGGGCAGCGACCTAGTATCATGCTGGGCCGCTGCCTATAGGTAAAAAAAAAAGAAAAAATAAAAAATAAAAAAAGAACAGGAAATTTAACCAATGGGCCTCCCCATTGGTTACTGGGCAGCGGCTTAGTATCATGCTACGCCGCTGCCTATAGGAAAAAAAAAAACAGGAAATTAAACCAATGGCACTCCCCATTGGTTACTGGGCAGCGGCCTTGTATCGTGCTAGGCGGCTGCCCATAGGAAAAAAAAGAAAAAAAAAACAGGAAATTAAACCAATGGGCCTCCCCATTGGTTACTGGGCAGCGGCCTACTATCATGCTAGGCCGCTGCACATAGGAAAAAAAAACAAAAAAAAAACAAAAAAACAAAAAAACAAAAAAAAAAAAAACAAAACAGGAAATTAAAACAATGGGCCTCCCCATTGGTTACTGGGCAGCGGCCTAGTATCATGCTAGGCCGCTGCCTATAGGGGAAAAAAAAAAAAAAAAAAAACAAGAAATTAAAACAATGGGCCTCCCCATTGGTTACTGTGCAGCGGCCTAGTATCATGCTGGGCCGCTGCCTATAGGAAAAAAACAAAAAACAGGAAATTAAACCAATGGGCCTCCCCATTGGTTACTGGGCAGCGGCCTAGTATCATGCTAGGCGGCTGCCCATAGGAAAAAAAAGAAAAAAAAAACAGGAAATTAAACCAATGGGCCTCCCCATTGGTTACTGGGCAGCGGCCTACTATCATGCTAGGCCGCAGCACATAGGAAAAAAAAAAAAAACAGGAAATTAAAATAACTGGCCTCCCCATTGGTTACTGGGCAGCGTCATAGTATCATGCTAGGCCGCTACCTATAGGAAAAAAAAAAAAAAAAAAAGGAAATTGAACCAATAGGCATCCCCATTGGTTACTGGGCAGCGGCCAAGTATCATGCTAGTCCGCTGCCTATAGGAAAAAAAAAAAAAAAACAGGAAATTAAACCAATGGGTCTCCCCATAGGTTACTGGGCAGCGGCCTAGTATCATGCTAGGCCGCTGTCCATAGGAAAAAAAAAAAAAAAACAGGAAATTAAAAGAATGGGCCTCCCCATTAGTTATTGGGCAGCGGCCTAGTATCATGCTAGGCCGCTGGCTATAGGAAAAAAAAAAAAAAAAAAAAGATATTAAAACAATGGGCCTCCCCATTGGTTACTGGGCAGCGGCCTAGTATCTTGCTGGGCCGCTGCTGATAGGAAAAAAAAAATTACAGGAAATTAAACCAATGGGCCTCCCCATCGGTTACTGGGCAGCGGACTAGTATCATGCTAGGCCGTTGCCTATAGGAAAAAAAAAAAAAAAAAAAAAAAAACAGGAAATTAAACCAGTAGGCCTCCCCATTGGTTACTGGGCAGCGGCCTAGTATCATGCTAGGCGGCTGCCAATAGGAAAAAAAAGAAAAAAAAAAGAAAAAAAATAAAACAGGAAAATAAACCAAAGGGCCTCCCCATTGGTTACTGGGCAGCGGCCTAGTATCATGCTTGGCCGCTGCCCATAGGAAAAAAAAAAAAAAAAAAAAAAACAGGAAATTAAAACAACTGGCCTCCCCATTGGTTACTGGGCAGCGGCCTAGTATCATGCTAGGCCGCTGCCTATAGGAAAAAAAAAAAAAAAAAAAAAAAAAACAAGAAATTAAAACAAATGGCCTCCCCATTGGTTAATGGGCAGCGGCCTAGTATCATGCTAGGCGGCTGCCCATAGGAAAAAAAAGAAAAAAAAAACAGGAAATTAAACCAATGGGCCTCCCCATTGGTTACTGGGCAGTGGCCTACTATCATGCTAGGCCGCTGCACATAGGAAAAAAAAAAACAGGAAATTAAAACAACTGGCCTCCCCATTGGTTACTGGGCAGCGACATAGTATCATGCTAGGCCGCTGCCTATAGGAAAAAAAAAAAAAAGAAAAAAAAAGGAAATTAAAATAATGGGCATCCCCATTGGTTACTGGGCAGCGGCCTAGTATCATGCTAGGCAGCTGCATATAGGAAAAAAAAACAAAAAAAAACAAAAAAAAAAACAAAAAACAAAAAAAAAAAACAAAACAGGAAATTAAAACAATGGGCCTCCCCATTGGTTACTGGGCAGCGGCCTAGTATCATGCTGGGCCGCTGCCTATAGGAAAAAAAAAAAAAAAAAAAAAACAGGAATTAAACCAATGGGCCTCCCCATTAGTTACTGGGCAGCGGCCTAGTATCATGCGAGGCCGCTGCCCATAGGAAAAAAAAAAAAAAAAAAAAACAGGAAATTAAACCAATGGGCCTCCCCATTGGTTATTGGGCAGCGGCCTAGTATCATGCTGGGCCGCTGCCTATAGGAAAAAAAAATATAGGAAATTAAACCAATGGGCCTCCGCATTGGTTATTGGGCAGCGGCCTAGTATCATGCTAGGCCGTTGCCTATAGGAAAAAAAAAAAAAAAAAGGAAATTAAACCAATAGGCCTCCCCATTGGTTACTGGGTAGCGGCCTAGTATCATGCTAGGCGGCTGCCCATAGGAAAAAAAAGAAAAAAAAAAAAGAAAAAAAATAAAACAGGAAATTAAACCAATGGGCCTCCGCATTGGTTACTGGGCAGCGGCCTAGGCCTAGCATCATGCTAGGCTGCTGCCTATAGGAAAAAAAAAAAAACAAGAAATTAAAACTATGGGCCTCCCCATTGGTTACTGGGCAGCGGCCTAGTATCATGCTGTGCCGCTGCCTATAGGTAAAAAAAAAAAAAAAAAAAAAAGAAAAAAAAAAGAACATGAAATTAAACCAATGGGCCTCCCCATTGGTTACTGGGCAGCGGCCCAGTATCATGCTAGGCCGCTGCCTATAGGAAAAAAAGAAAAAAAAAAAAAGAGGAAATTAAACCAATGGGCCTCCCCATTGGTTACTCGGCAGAGGCCTAGTATCATGCTAGGCGGCTGCCCATAGGAAAAAAAAAGAAAAAAAAAACAAGGAATTAAACCAATGGGCCTCCCCATTGGTTACTGGGCAGCGGCCTAGTATCATGCTAGGCCGCTGCACATAGGGGAAAAAAAAATGAAATTAAAACAACTGTCCTCCCCATTGGTTACTGGGCAGCGGCATAGTATCATGCTAGGCCGCTGCCTATAGAAAAAAAAAAAAAAAAGGAAATTAAACCAATGGGCATCCCCATTGGTTACTGGGCAGCGGCCTAGTATCATGCTAGGCCGCTGCCCATAGGAAAAAAAACAAAAAACAAAACAGGAAATTAAAACAATGGGCCTCCCCATTGGTTACTGGGCAGCGGCCTAGTATAATGCTAGGCCGCTGCCTATAGGAAAAAAAAAAAAAAAAAAAAAAAAAAAAAAAAAACAAGAAATTAAAACAATGGGCCTCCCCATTGGTTACTGGGCAGCGGCCTACTATCATACTGGGCCGCTGCCTATAGGAAAAAAAAAAAAAAAAAAAAAAAAAAAAAAAAAAAAAACAGGAAATTAAACCAATGGGCCTCCCCATTGGTTACAGGGCAGCGGCCTAGTATCATGCTAGGCCACTGCCTATAGGAAAAAAAAAAAAAAAAAAGGAAATTAAACCAATAGGCCTCCCCATTGGTTACTGGGCAGCGGCCTAGTATCATGCTGGGCCGCTGCCTATAGGAAAAAAAAAAAAAAAAAAAAAAAAAAAAAAAAAAAAAACAGGAAATTAAACTAATGGGCCTCCCCATTGGTTACTGGACAGCGGCCCAGTATCATGCTGGGCCGCTGCCTATAGGAAAACAAAAAAAACAAAAAAAAAGAAAAAAAAAAAGAACAGGAAATTAAACCAATGGGCCTCCCCATTAGTTACTGGGCAGCGGCCTAGTATCATGCTAGGCCTCTGCCTGTAGGAAAAAAAAAATAGGAAATTAAACCAATGGGCCTCCCCATTGGTTATTGGGCAGCGCCCTAGTATCATGCTGGGCCGCTACCTATAGAGAAAAAAAAAAAAAAAAAAAAAAAAAAAAAAAAAAAAAGAAATTAAACCAATGGGCCTCCCCATTGGTCACTGGGCAGCGGCCTAGTATCATGCTAGGCGGCTGCCCATAGGAAAAAAAAAAAACAGGAAAATAAACCAATAGGCCTCCCCATTGGTTACTGGGCAGCGGCCTAGTATCATGCTAGGCGGCTGCCCATAGGAAAAAAAAAAAAAAAAAAAGAAAAAAAATAAAACAGGAAATTAAACCAATGGGCCTTCCCATTGGTTACTGGGCAGCGGCCTAGTATCATTCTAGGTCACTGCCTATAGAAAAAAAAAAAACAGGAAATTAAAACAACTGGCCTCCCCATTGGTTATTGGGCAGCGGCCTAGTATCATGCTAGGCCGCTGCCTATAGGAAAAAAAAAAAAAAAAAAAACAAGAAATTAAAACAATGGGCCTCCCCATTGGTTAGTGGGTAGCGGCCTAGTATTATGCTAGGCGGCTGCCCATAGGAAAAAAAAGAAAAAAAAAAAACAGGAAATTAAACCAATGGGCCTCCCCATTGGTTACTGGGCAGCGGCCTACTATCATGCTAGGCCACTGCACATAGGAAAAAAAAAAAAAAAAAACAGGAAATTAAAACAACTGGCCTCCCCATTGGTAACTGGGCAGCGGCATAGTATCATGCTAGGCCGCTGCCTTTAGGGAAAAAAAAAGGAAATTAAACCAATGGGCATCACCATTAGTTACTGGCCAGCGGCCTAGTATCATGCTAGGCCGCTGCCCACTGGAAAAAAAAATAGGAAATTAAACCAATGGGCCTCCCCATTGGTTACTGGGCAGCGGCCTAGTATCATGCTGGGCCGCTGCCTATAGGAAAAAAAAAAGTAAATTAAACCAATGGGCCTCCACATTTGTTACAGAGCAGCGGCCTAGTATCATGCTAGGCCGCTGCTTATAGGAAAAAAAAAAAAAAAAAAAAAAAAAAAAAAACAGGAAATTAAACCAATAGGCCTCCCCATTGGTTACTGGGCAGCGGCCTAGTATCATGCTAGGCGGCTGCCCATAGGAAAAAAAAAAAGAAAAAAAATAAAACAGGAAATTAAACCAATAGGCCTCCCCATTGGTTACTGGGCAGCGGCCTAGTATCATGCTACGCCACTGCCCATAGGAGAAAAAAAAATAGGAAATTAAAACAACTGGCCTCCCCATTGGTTACTGGGCAGCGGCCTAGTATCATGCTAGGCCGCTGCCTATAGGAAAAAAAAAAAAAAAAAAAAAAATTAAAACAATGGGCCTCCCCATTGGTTAATGGGCAGCGGCCTAGTATCATGCTAGGCGGTTGCCCATAGGAAAAAAAAGAAAAAAAAAACAGGAAATTAAACGAATGGGCCTCCCCATTGGTTAGTGGGCAGCGGCCTACTATCATGCTGGGCCGCTGGACATAGGAAAAAAAAATAGGAAATTAAAACAGGTGGCCTCCCCATTGGTTACTGGGCAGCGGCATAGTATCATGCTAGGGCGCTGCCTATAGGAAAAAAAAAAAAAAGGAAATTAAAACAACTGGCCTGCCCATTGGTTACTGGGCAACGACATAGTATCATGCTAGGCCGCTGCCTATAGGAAAAAAAAAAAAAAAGAAAAAAAAAAGGAAATTAAACCAATGGGCATCCCCGTTGGTTACTGGGCAGCGGCCTAGTATCATGCTAGGCCGCTGCATATAGGAAAAAAAACAAAAATAAAAAATAAAAAAAAACAAAAAAAAAAAAAAAAAACAAAACAGGAAATTAAAACAATGGGCCTCCCCATTGGTTACTGGGCAGCGGCCTAGTATCATGCTAGGCCACTGCCTATAGGGGAAAAAATAAAAAATAAAAAAAAACAAGAAATTAAAACAATGGGCCTCCCCATTGGTTACTGGGCAGCGGCCTAGTATCATGCTGGGCCGCTGCCTATAGGAAAAAAAAAAAAGAAAAAAAAAAGAAAAAAAAGAACAGGAAATTAAACCAATGGGCCTCCCCATTGGTTATTGGGCAGCGGCCTAGTATCATGCTATGCGGCTGCCCATAGGAAAAAAAAAAAAAAAAAAAAAAAAAAAAGGAAATTAAACCAATGGGCCTCCCCATTGGTTACTGGGCAGCGGCCTAGTATCATGCTAGGCCGCTGCCTATAGGAAAAAAAAAAAAAAAAAAAAAAAAAAAAAAAAAAAACCAATCGGTCTCCCCAATGGTTACTGCGCAGCGGCCTAGTATCGTGCTAGGCGGCTGCCCATAGGAAAAAAAAAAAGGAAATTAAACCAATGGGCCTCCCTATTGGTTACTAGGCAGCGGCCTAGTATCATGCTAGGCCGCTTCCCATAGGAAAAAAAAAAAAGGAAATTAAAACAATGGGCCTCCCCATTGGTTACTGGGCAGCGGCCGAGTATCATGCTAGGCCGCTGCCTATAAGAAAAAAAAAATAGGAAATTAAACCAATGGGCCTCCCCATTGGTTACTGGGCAGCGGTCTAGTATCATACTGGGCCGCTGCCTAAAGGAAAAAAAAAAAAAAAAACAGGAAATTAAACCAATGGGCCTCCCCATTGGTTACGGGGCAGCGGCCTAGTATCATGCTAGGCCGCTGCCCATAGGAAAAAAAAAAATAGGAAATTAAAACAATGGGCCTCCCCATTGGTTACTGGGCAGCGGCCTAGGATCATGCTAGGCCACTGCCTATAGGAAAAAAAAAAAAAATCAGGAAATTGAACCAATGGGCCTCCCCATTGGTTACTGGGCAGCGGCCTAGTATCATGCTAGGCCGCTGCCTATAGGAAAAAAAAAAAAAAAAAAACAGGAAATTTTACCAATGGGACTCCCCATTGGTTACTGGGCAGCGGCCTAGCATCATGCTAGGCGGCTGCCCATTGGAAAAAAAAAAAAAAAGGAAATTAAACCAATGGGCCTCCCCATTGCTTACTGGGCAGCGGCCTAGTATCATGCTGGGCCGCTGCCTATAGGAAAAAAAAAAAGGAAATTAAACCGATGGGCCTCCCCATTGGTTACTGGGAAGCGGCCTAGTATCATGCTACGCCGCTGCCCATAGGAAAAAAAAATAAAAAAAAAAAACATGAAATTTAACCAATGGGCCTCCCCATTGGTTACTGGGCAGCGGCCTAGTATCATGTTAGGCCGCTGCGTATAGGAAAAAAAAAAAAAAACAAGAAATAAAAACAAAGGGCCTCCCCACTAGATACTGGGCAGCGGCCTAGTATCATGCTAGGCCGCTACCGATAGGAAAAAAAAAAGGAAATTAAAACAATGGGACTCCCCATTGGTTACTGGGCAGCGGCCTAGTATCATGCTGGGCCGCTGCCTATAGGAAAAAAAAAAAAAAAGAACAGGAAATTAAATCAATGGGCCTCCCCATTGGTTACTGGGCAAAGGCCTAGAATCATGCTAGGCCGCTGCCCATAGGAAAAAAAAAAAAAAAAAAAAAAAACAGGAAATTAAAACAATGGGCCTCCCCATTGGTTACTGGGCAGCGGCATAGTATCATGCTAGGCGGCTGCCTATAGGAAAAAAAAAAAAAAAACAAGAAATTAAAACAATGGGCCTCCCCATTGGTTATTGGGCAGCGGCCTATTATCATGCTGGGCCGCTGCCTATAGGAAAAAAAAAAAAAAAAAAAAAAGAACAGGAAATCAAACCAATGGGCCTCCCCATTGGTTACTGGGTAGCGGCCTAGTATCATGCTAGGCGGCTGCCCATAGGAAAAAAAAAAAAAAAAAAAAAAAACAGGAAATTAAACCAATGGGACTCCCCATTGGTTACTGGGCAGCGGCCTAGTATCATGCTAGGCTGCTGCCTATAGGAAAAAAAAAAAAAAAAAAAAACATAAAATTTAACCAATGGGCCTCCCCATTGGTTACTGGGCAGCGGCCTAGTATCATGCTAGGCCGGTGCCTATAGGGAAAAAAAAAAAAAAAAAAAAAGGAAATCAAAACAATGCGCCTCCCCATTGGTTACTGGGCAGCGACCTAGTATCATGTAGGGCCGCTGCCTATAGGAAAAAAAAAAAAAAAGAACAGGAAAATTAAACCAATGGGCCTCCCCATTGGTTACTGGGCAGCGGCCTAGTATCATGCTAGTCGGTTGCCCATAGGAAAAAAAAAGAAAAACAAAACAGGAAATTAAACCAATGGGCCTCCCCATTGGTTACTGGGCAGCGGCCTAGTATCATGCTAGGCCGCTGCCCATAGGGAAAAAAAAAAAAAAAAAAAAAAAAAAAAAAAAAAAAACAGGAAATTAAAACAATGGGCCTCCCCATTGGTTACTGGGCAGCGGCCTAGTATCATGCTGGGTCGCTGCCTATAGGAAGAAAAAAAAAAAAAAAGAACAGGAAATTAAACCAATGGGCCTCCCCATTGGTTACTGGGCAGCGGCCTAGTATCATGCTAGGCCGCTGCCCATAGGAAAAAAAAAAAAAAAAAAAAAAAATGGGTAATTAAAGCAATGGGCCTCCCCATTGGTTACTGGGCAGCGGCCTAGTATCATGCTAGGCCGCAGCCTATAGGAAAAAAAAAAGGATATTAAACCAAAGGGCCTCCCCATTGGTTACTGAGCAGCGGCCTAGTATCATGATAGGCGGTTGCCCATAGGAAAAAAAAATGAAATTAAAACAATGGGCCTCCCCATTGGTTACTGGGCAGCGACCTAGTATCATGCTAGGGCGCTGGACATAGGAAAAAAAAACAAGAAATTAAAACAATGGGCCTCCCCATTGGTTATTTGGCTGCGGCCTAGTATCATGCTGGTCCGCTGTCTATAGGAAAAAAAAAAAACAAAGAACAGGAAATTAAACCAATGGGCCTCCCCATTGGTTACTGGGCAGCAGCCTAGTATCATGCTAGGCTGCTCCCCATAGGAAAAAAAAAAGGAAATTAAACCAATGGGCCTCCCCATTGGTTACTGGGCAGCGGCCTAGTATCATGCTAGGCCACTGCCCATAGGAAAAAAAAAAAGAATAGGAAATTAAAACAATGGGCCTCCACATTGGTTACTGGGCAGCGGCCTAGCATCATGCTAGGCCGTTGCCCATAGGAAAAAAAAAAAAAAAAAAAAAAAAAAAAAAAAAAACAGGAAATTAAAACAATGGGCCTCCCCATTGGTTACTGGGCAGCGGCCTAGTATCATGCTAGGCCGCTACCTATAGGAAAAGAAAAAAGAAAAAAAAAAGGAAATTAAACCAATGGACCTCCTAATTGGTTACTGGGCAGCGGCCTAGTATCATTCTAGGCGGCTGCCCATAGGAAAAAAAAAAAAAAAAAAAAAAAAAAAAAAAAAAAAACAGGAAATTAAACCAATGGGCCTCCCCATTGGTTACTGGGCATCGGCCTAGTATCATGCTAGGCCGCTGCCCATAGGAAAAAAAAAAAAAAAAAAAAAAAAAAAAAAAAAAAAAAAAAAAAAAAAACAGGAAATTAAACCAATGGGCCTCCCCATTGGTTACTGGGCAGCGGCCTAGTATCATGCTAGGCCGCTGCCCATAGGAAAAAAAAAAAGAAATTAAGACAATGGGCCTCCCCATTGGTTACTGGGCAGCGGCCTAGTATCATTCTAGGCCCCTGCCTATAGGAAAAAAAAAACAAGAAATTAAAACAATGGGCCTCCCCATTGGTTACTGGGCAGCGGCATAGTATCATGCTAGGCAGCTGCCTATAGGAAAAAAAAAAAGGAAATTAAACCAATGGGCCTCCCCATTGGTTACTGGGCAGCGGCCTAGTATCATGCTAGGCGGTTGCCCATAGGAAAAAAAAAAAAAAAAAAACAGGAAATTAAAACAATGGGCCTCCACATTGGTTACTGGGTAGCGGCCTAGTATCATGCTAGGCCGCTGCCTATAGGAAAAAAAAAAACAATAAATTAAAACAATGGGCCTCCGCATTGGTTACTGGGCAGCGGCCTAGTATCATGCTGGGCCGCTGCCTATAGAAAAAAAAAAAAAAAAAAAAAAAAGGAAATTAAACCAATGGGCCTCCCCATTGGTTACGGGGCAGCGGCCTAGTATCATGCTAGGCCGCTGCCTATAGGAAAAAAAAAAGAAATTAAAACAACTGGCCTCCCCATTGGTTACTGGGCAACGGCCCAGTATCATGCTAGGCCGCTGCCTATAGGAAAAAAAAAACAAGAAATTAAAACAATGGGCCTCCCCATTGGTTACTGGGCAGCGGCCTAGTATCATGCTGGGCCGCTGCCTATAGGAAAAAAAAAAAAAAAAGAACAGGAAATTAAACCAATGGGCCTCCCCATTGGTTACTGGGCAGCGGCCTAGTATCTTGCTAGGCCGCTGACCATAGGAAAAAAAAAATAGGATATTAAACCAATGGGCCTCCCCATTTGTTACTGGGCAGCGGCCTAGTATCATGCTAGGCCACTGCCAATAGGAAAAAAAAAAAAAAAAAAAAAAACAGAAAATTAAAATAATGGGCCTCCCTATTGGTTACTGGGCAGCGGCATAGTATCATGCTAGGCAGCTGCCTATAGGAAAAAAAAAAATGGAAATTAAACCAATGGGCCTCCCCATTGGTTACTGGGCAGCGGCCTAGTATCATGCTAGGCCGCTGCCCATAGGAAAAAAAAAAGAAATTAAACCAATGGGCCTCCCCATTGGTTACTGGGCAGCGGCCTAGTATCATGCTAGGCCCCTGCCTATAGGAAAAAAAAAACAAGAAATTTAACCAATGGGCCTCCCCATTGGTTACTGGGCAGCGGCCTAGTATCATGCTAGGCCGCTGCCCATAGGAAAAAAAAAAGAAATTAAAACAATGGGCCTCCCCATTGGTTACTGGGCAGCGGCCTAGTATCATGCTAGGCCCCTGCCTATAGGAAAAAAAAAACAAGAAATTAAAACAATGGGCCTCCCCATTGGTTATTGGGCAGCGGCCTAGTATCATGCTGGGCAGCTGCCTATAGGAAAAAAAAAAAAAAAGAACAGGAAATTAAACCAATGGGCCTCCCCATTGGTTACTGGGCAGCGGCCTAGTATCATGCTAGGCGGCTACCCATAGGAAAAAAAAATAGGAAATTAAACCAATGGGCCTCCCCATTTGTTACTGGGCAGCGGCCTAGTATCATGTTAGGCCACTACCAATAGGAAAAAAAAAAAAAAAAAAAAAACAGAAAATTAAAATAATGGGCCTCCCTATTGGTTACTGGGCAGCGGCATAGTATCATGCTAGGCAGCTGCCTATAGGAAAAAAAAAATGGAAATTATACCACTGGGCCTCCCCATTGGTTACTGGGCAGCGGCCTAGTATCATGCTAGGCGGTTGCCCATAGGAAAAAAAAAGAAAAAAAAAAACAGGAAATTAAACCAATGGGCCTCCCCATTGGTTACTGGGCAGCGGCCTAGTATCATGGTAGGCCGCTGCCGATAGGAAAAAAAAAAAAAAAAAACAGGAAATTAAAACAATGGGCCTCCAAATTGGTTACTGGGCAGCGGCCTAGTATCATGCTAGGCCGCTGCCTATAGGGAAAAAAAAAACAATAAATTAAAACAATGGGCCTCCGCATTGGTTACTGGGCAGCGGCCTAGTATCATGCTAGGCCGCTGCCTATAGGGAAAAAAAAAAAAAGGAAATTAAACCAATGGGCCTCCCCCTTGGTTCCTGGGCAGCGGCCTAGTATCATGCTAGGCGGCTGCCCATAAGAAAAAAAAAACAAAAAAAAAAAAAACAGGAAATTAAACCAATGGGCCTCCCCATTGGTTACTGGGCAGCGGCCTAGTATCATGCTAGGCCGCTGCCCATAGGAAAAAAAAAATAATAAAAAAAATAAGAAATTAAAACAATGGGCCTCCCCATTAGTTACTGGGCAGCGGCCCAGTATCATGCTTGGCCGCTGCCTATAGGAAAAAAAAAAAAAAAACAGGAAAATAAACCAATGGGCCTCCCCATTGGTTACTGGGCAGCGGCCTAGTATCATGCTAGGCCGCTGCCCATAGGAAAAAAAAAAAAAAAAACAGGAATTTAAACCAATGGGCCTCCCCATTGGTTACTGGGCAGCGGCCTAGTATCATGCTAGGCAGCTGCCTATAGGAAAAGAAACAAGAAAAAAAAAAGGAAATTAAACCAATGGACCTCCTAATTGGTTACTGGGCAGCGGCCTAGTATCATGCTAGGCCGCTGCCCAGTGGAAAAAAAAAAAATAGGAAATTAAACCAATGGTCCTCCCCATTGGTTACTGGGCAACGGCCTAGTATCATGGTAGGCCGATGCCCAGTGGAAAAAAAAAAAAAAAAACATGAAATTTAAACAATGGGTCTCCCCATTGGTTACTGGGCAGCCGCATAGTATCATGCTAGGCCGCTGCGCATAGGAAAAATTAAAAATTAAAAATTAAAAATTAAAAATTAAAAAACAAGAAATTAAAACAATGGGCCTCCCCATTGGTTACTGGGCAGCGGCCTAGTATCATGCTAGGCCGCTGCCGATAAGAAAAAAAAAAAAAAAGGAAATTAAAACAATGGGCCTCCCCATTGGTTACTGGGCAGCGGTCTAGTATCATGCTAGGCCGCTGCTGATAGGAAAAAAAAAAAAAAAAACAAGAAATTAAAACAAAGGGCCTCCCCATTGGTTTCTGGGCTGTGACATAGTAACATTGGAGGCCGCTGCCTCTAGAAAAAAAAAAAAAAAAAGGAAATTAAACCAATGGGCCTCCGCATTGGTTACTGGGCAGCGGCCTAGTATCATGCTAGGGCGCTGCCCATTGGAAAAAAAAAAAAAAATTAAAACAATGGGCCTCCCCATTGGTTACTGGGCAGCGGCCTTGTATCATGCTAGGCCCCTGCCTATAGGAAAAAAAAAAAAAAAAAAAACAAGAAATTAAAACAATGGGCCTCCCCATTGGTTACTGGACAGCGGCCTAGTATCATCCTAGGCGGCTGCCCATAGGAAAAAAAAAAAAAAAAAGGAAAATAAAACAATGCGCCTCCCCATTGGTTACTGGGCAGCGGCCTAGTATCATGCTAGGCCCCTGCCAATAGGAAAAAAAAAAAAACAGGAAATTAAAACAATGGGCCTCCCCATTGGTTACTGGACAGCGGCCTAGTATCATGCTAGGCCGCTACCTATAGGAAAAAAAAAAAGAAAAAAAAAAAGGAAATTGAACCAATGGACCTCCCAATTGGTTACTGCGCAGCGGCCTAGTATCATGCTAGGCGGTTGCCCATAGGAAAAAAAAAAAATAATAAGGAAATTAAACCAATGGGCCTCCCTATTGGTTACTGGGCACTTGCCTAGTATCATGCTTGGCCGCTGCCCATAGGAAAAAAAAAAAAAAAAAAAAAAAAAACATGAAATTAAAACAATGGGCCTCCCCATTGGTTATTGGGCAGCGGCCTAGTATCATGCTAGGCCGCTGCCCATAGGGAAAAAAAAAAAGAAATTAAAACAATGGGCCTCCCCATTGGTTACTGGGCAGCTGCCTAGTATCATGCTAGGCATCTGCCTATAGGAAAAAAAAAAAAAAAACAAGAAATTAAACCAATGGTCCTCCCCATTGGTTACTGGGCAGCGGCCTAGTATCATGCTGGGCCGCTGCCTATAGGAAAAAAAAAAAAAAAAAAAAAAGAACAGGAAATTAAACCAATGGGCCTCCCCATTGGTTACTGGGCAGGGGCCTAGTATCATGCTAGGCGGCTGCCCATAGGAAAAATAAATAAATAAATAAACAGGAAATTAAACCAATGGGCCTCCCCATTGGTTACAGGGCAGCGGCCTAGTATCATGCTGAGCCACAGCCTATAGGAAAAAAAAAAAAAAAAGAAAAAAAAAAGAACAGGAAATTAAACCAATGGGCCTCCCCATTGGTTACTGGGCAGCGGCCTAGTATCATGCTAGGCGGCTGCCCACAGGAAAAAATAAATAAATAAAAAAATAAACCGGAAATTAAACCAATGGGCCTCCCCATTGGTTACTGGGCAACGGCCTAGTATCATGCTAGGCCGCTGCATATAGGAAAAAAAAAAAAAACAAGAAATTAAAACAATGGGCCTCCCCATTGGTTACTGGGCAGCGGCCTAGTATCATGCTAGGTCGCTGCCGATAGGAAAAAAAAAAAAAAAAAGGAAATTAAAACTATGGGCCTCCCCAATGGTTACTGGGCAGCGGCCTAGTATCATGCTGGGCCGCTGCCTATAGGGAAAAAAAAAAGAAAAAAGAAAAAAAAAAGAACAGGAAATTAAATCAATGGGCCTCCCCATTGGTTACTAGGCAGTGGCCTAGTATCATGCTAGGCCGCTGCCCATCGGAAAAAAAAAAAAAAACAAAAAAAACAAAAAATTAAAACAATGTGCCTCCTCATTGGTTACTAGGCAGCGGCCTAGTATCATGCTAGGCCGCTGCCCATAGGAAAAAAAAAAAAAGAAATTAAAACAATGGGCCTCCCCATTGGTTATTGGGCAGCGGCCTAGTATCATATTAGGCCCCTGCCTATAGGAAAAAAAAAAAAAAAAAAAAAAAAAACAAGAAATTAAAACAATGGGCTTCCCCATTGGTTACTGGGCAGCGGCCTAGTATCATGCTGGGCCGCTGCCAATAGGAAAAAAAAAAAAGAAAAAAAAAAAAGAACAGGAAATTAAACCAATGGGCCTCCCATTGGTTACTGGGCAGCGGCCTTGTATCATGCTAGGCGGCTGTCCATAGGAAAAAAAAAAAAAAAATTAATTTAAACCAATGGGCCTCGCCATTGGTTACTGGGCAGTGGCCTAGTATCTTATTAGGCCGCTGCCCAGCGGAAAAAAAAAAAAAAGAAAAAAAAAAAGGTAATTAAACCAATGGGCCTCCCCATTGCTTACTGGGCAGCGGCCTAGTATCATGCTAGGCCGCTGCCCATAGGAAAAAAAAATAGGAAATTAAAACAATGGGCCTCCCCATTGGTTACTGGGCAGCGACATAGTATCATGGTTGGGCGGTGCCTATTGGAAAAAAAAAAAAAAGGAAATTAAACCAATGGGCCTCCCCATTGGTTACTGGGCAGCGGCCTAGTATCATGCTAGGCCGATGCCTATAGGAAAAAAAAAAAAAAAAAAAAAAAAAAAAAAAAAAAAAAAAAAAAAAAACAGGAAATTAAAACAATGGGCCTCCCCATTGGTTACTGGGCAGCGGCCTACTATCATGCTAGGCGGCTGCCCACAGGAAACAAAAAAAAAAAAAAAAAACAGGAAATTAAACCAATGGGCCTCCCCATTGATTAAAGGCCAACGGCCTATTATAATGCTGGGCCTCTGAATATAGGAAAAAAAAAAAAACAAGAAATTAAACCAATGGGCCTCCCCATTGGTTACTGGGCAGTGGCCTAGTATCATGCTAGGCCGTTGCCTATAGGAAAAAAAAAAAAAAAAGGAAATTAAACCATTGCGCCTCCCCAATGGTTACTGGGCAGCAGCCTAGTATCATGCTAGGCGGCTGCCCAGAGGAAAAAAAAAAAAAAAAAAAAAAACAGGAAATTAGACCAATGGGCCTCCCCATTTGTTACTGGGCAGCGGCCTAGTATCATGCTGGGCCACTGCCTACAGAAAAAAAAAAAAAAAAAAAAAAAAAAAAAAAAAAAAAAACAAGAAATTAAACCAATGGGCCTCCCCATTGGTAACTGGGCAGCGGCCTAGTATCATGCTAGGCCGATGCCAATAGGAAAAAAAAAAAAAAAAAAAAAAAAAAAAAACAGGAAATTAAAACAATGGGCCTCCCCATTGGTTACTGGGCAGCGGCCTAGTATCATGCTAGGCGTCTGCCCACAGGAAACAAAAAAAAAAAACAAAACAGGAAATTAAACCAATGGGCCTCCCCATTGATTAAAGGGCAGCGGCCTATTATAATGCTGGGCCTCTGAATATAGGAAAAAAAATAAAAATAAAAAAAAAAAAATAAGAAATTAAACCAATGGGCCTCCCCATTGGTTACTGGGCAGCGGCCTAGTATCATGCTAGGCCGCTGTACATAGGAAAAAAAAAAAAAAAAAAAAACAGGAAATTAAACCAATGGGCCTCCCCATTGGTTACTGGGCAGCGGCCTAGTATCATGCTAGGTCGCTGCCTATAAGAAAAAAAAAAAAAAAAAAAAACCGGAAATTAAACCAATGGGCCTCCCCATTGGTTACTGGGCAGCGGCCTAGTATCATGCTAGGCGGCTGCACACAAGAAAAAAAAAAAAAAAAAAAAAAAAAAAAAAAAAAAAAAACTGGAAATTAAATCAATTGGGCTCCCCATTGGTTACTGGGCAGCGGCCTAGTTTCATGCTAGGTCGCTGTCTATAAGAAAAAAAAAATAAAAAAAATAAAAAATAAAAACCGGAAATTAAACCAATGGGCCTCCCCATTGGTTACTGGGCAGCGACCCAGTATAATGCTAGGCCGCTGCCCAATAGGAAAAAAAAAAAAAAAAAAAAAAAAAAACAGGGAATTAAACCAATGGGCCTCCCAATTGGTTACTGGGCAGCAGCCTAGTATCATGCTAGGCCGCTGCATATAAGAAAACAAAAAACCGGAAATTAAACCAATGGGCCTCCCCATTGCTTACTGGACAGCGGCCTAGTACCATGCTAGGCGGTTGCCTATAGGAAAAAAAAATAAAAAATAAAAAAAATAGGAAATTAAACCAATGGGCCTCCCCATTGGTTACTGGGCAGCGGCCTAGTATCATGCTAGGCGGCTGCACACAGGAAAAAAAAAAACACGAAATTAAACCAATGGGGCTCCCCATTGGTTACTGGGCAGCGGCCTAGTATCATGCTAGGCCGCTGCCTATAAGAAAAAAAAAAAAAATCGGAAATTAACCAATGGGCCTCCCCATTGGTTACTGGGCAGCGGCCTAGTATCATGCTAGGCGACTGCCCATAGGAAAAAAAAAAAAAAAAAAAAAAAAAACAGGAAATTAAACCAATGGGCCTCCGCATTGGTTACTGGGCAGCGGCCTAGTATCATGCTAGGCGGCTGCCCAAAGGAAAAAAAAAAAAAAAAAAAAAAAAAAAGGAAATTAAACCAATGGGCCTCCGCATTGGTTACTGGGCAGCGGCCCAGTATCATGTAGGCCGCAGCCCATAGGAAAAAAAAAAAAAAAAATAGGAAATTAAACCAATGGTCCTCCCCATTGGTTACTAGGCAACGGCCTTGTATCATGCTAGGCGGCTGCCCATAGGAAAAAAAAAAAAAAAAAACAGGAAATTAAACCAATGGGCCTCCCCATTGGTTACTGGGCAGCGGCCTAGTATCATGCTAGGCCGCTGCCTATAAGAAAAAAAAAAAAAAAAAAAAAAAAAAAAAAAAAAAAAAAAACTGGAAATTAAACCAATGGGCCTCCCCATTGGTTACTGGGCAGCGGTCTAGTATCATGCTAGGCGACTGCCTATAGGAAAAAAAAAAAATAACAGGAAATTAAACCAATGGGCCTCCCCATTGGTTACTGGGCAGCAGCCTAGTATCATGCTAGGCGGCTGCCAACAGGAAAAAAAAAAAAAAGAAAAAAAAAAGAGGAAATTAAACCTATGGGGCTCCCCATTGGTTACTGGGCAGCGGCCTAGTATCATGCTAGGCCGCTGCCTATACGAAAAAAAAAAAAAAAAAAAAAAAAAAAACTGGAAATTAAACCAATGGGCCTCCCCATTGGTTACTGGGCAGCGGCCTAGTATCATGCTAGGCGACTGCCCATAGGAAAAAAAAAAAAAAAAAAAACAGGAAATTAAACCAATGGGCCTCCGAATTGGTTACTGGGCAGCGGCCTAGTATCATGCTAGGCGGCTGCCCAAAGGAAAAAAAAAAAAAAAAGGAAATTAAACCAATGGGCCTCCGCATTTGTTACTGGGCAGCGGCCCAGTATCATGTAGGCCGCTGCCCATAGGAAAAAAAAAAAAAAAAACAGGAAATTAAACCAATGGTCCTCCCCATTGGTTACTAGGCAACGGCCTTGTATCATGCTAGGCGGCTGCCCATAGGAAAAAAAAAAAAAAAAAAAAAACAGGAAATTAAACCAATGCGCCTCCCTATTGGTTACTGGGCAGCGGCCTTGTATCATGCTAGGCCATTGCCTATAAGAAAAAAAAAAAAAAAAAAAAAAAAAAAAAAAAAAAAGAAAAAAAAAGAGGAAATTAAACCTATGGGGCTCCCCATTGGTTACTGGGCAGCGGCCTAGTATCATGCTAGGCCGCTGCCTATACGAAAAAAAAAAAAAAAAAAAAAAAAAAAAAAAAAAAAAAAAAAAAAAAAAAAAAAAAAACTGGAAATTAAACCAATGGGCCTCCCCATTGGTTACTGTGCAGCGGCCTAGTATCATGCTAGGCGACTGCCCATAGGAAAAAAAAAAAAAAAAAAAAACAAGAAAATAAACCAAAGGGCCTCCGCATTGGTTACTGGGCAGCAGCCTAGTAACATGCCAGGCGACTGCCCATAGGAAAAAAAAAAAAAACAGGAAATTAAACCAATGGGCCTCCGCATTGGTTACTGGGCAACGGCCCAGTATCATGTAGGCCGCTGCCCATAGGAAAAAAAAAAAAAAAAACAGGAAATTAAACCAATGGTCCTCCCCATTGGTTACTAGGCAACGGCCTTGTATCATGCTAGGCGGCTGCCCATAGAAAAAAAAAAAAAAAAAAAAAAAACAGGAAATTAAACCAATGCTCCTCCCCATTGGTTACTGGGCAGCGGCCTAGTATCATGCTAGGCCGCTGCCTATAAGAAAAAAAAAAAAAAAAAAAACCGGAAATTAAACCAATGGGCCTCCCCATTGGTTACTGGGCAGCGGCCTAGTATCATGCTAGGCGACTGCCCATAGGGAAAACAAAAAAAAAAAAAAAAAAAAAAAAAAAAAAACAGGAAATTAAACCAATGGGCCTCCCCATTGGTTACTGGGCAGCAGCCTAGTATCATGCTAGGCGGCTGCCAACAGGAAAAAAAAAAAAAAAGAAAAAAAAAGAGGAAATTAAACCTATGGGGCTCCCCATTGGTTACTGGGCAGCGGCCTAGTATCATGCTAGGCCGCTGCCTATACGAAAAAAAAAAAAAAAAAAAAAACTGGAAATTAAACCAATGGGCCTCTCCATTGGTTACTGGGCAGCGGCCTAGTATCATGCTAGGCGACTGCCCATAGTAAAAAAATAAAAAAAAAAATAAAAAACAAAAAAAAAAAACAGGAAATTAAACCAATGGGGCTCCTCATTGGTTACTGGGCAGCGGCCTAGTATCATGCTAGGCCGCTGCCTTAAAGAAAAAAAAAAAAAAAAAAAAAAAAAAAAAAAAAAAAAACTTGAAATTAAACCAATGGGCCTCCCCATAGGTTACAGGCCAGCGGCCTAGTATCATGTTACGCGCCTGCCCATAGGAAAAAAAAAAAACAGGAAATTAAACCATTGCGCCTCCCCATTGGTTACTCGGCAGCGGCCTAGTATCATGCTAGGCCGCTGCCTATACGAAAAAAAAAAAAAAACAAAAAAAAACAAAAAAAAAAACTGGAAATTAAACCAATGGGCCTCCACATTGGTTACTGGGCAGCGGCCCAGTATCATGCTAGGCCGCTGCCAATTGGAAAAAAAAAATAAAAAAAAATAAAAATAAAAAAAAAAAAAAACAGGAAATTAAACCAATGGGGCTCCCCATTGGTTATTTGGGAGCGGCCTAGTATCATGCTAGGCCGCTGCCTTTAAGAAAAAAAAAATCAGAAATTAAACCAGTTGGCCTCCCCATTGTTTACTGGGCAGCGGCCTAGTATCATGCTTGGCGACTGACCATAAGAAAAAAAAAAAAAAAAAAAAAAAAA
The DNA here is from genome assembly GCA_037974665.1 of Ehretia macrophylla. NCBI lineage: Eukaryota > Viridiplantae > Streptophyta > Magnoliopsida > Boraginales > Ehretiaceae > Ehretia > Ehretia macrophylla. Next base: position 7,876,997 of record CM075772.1, on the reverse strand, counting down.
GGAAATTAAACCAATGGGCCTCCCGATTGGTTACTGGGCAGCGGCTTAGTATCATGCAAGGCCGCTGCCTAAAAGAAAAAAAAAAAAAATCGAAAATTAAACCAATGGGCATCCCCATTGGTTACTGGGCAGCGGCCCAGTATCATGCTAGGCAGCTGCACAATAGGAAAAAAAAAAAAAAGGAAATTAAACCAATGGTCCTCCCCATTGGTTACTGGGCAGCGGCCTAATATCATGCTCGGCGGCTGCACACAGGAAAAAAAAAACAGGAAATTAAACCAATGGGGCTCCCCATTGGTTACTGGGCAGCGGCCTAGTATCATGCTAGGCGGCTGCCCACAGGAAAAAAAAAAGTAAATTAAACCAATGGGCCTCCCCATTGGTTACTGGGCAACGGCCTAGTATCATGCTAGGCAGCTGCGCATCAGAAAAAAAAAAAAAAAAAAAAAAAAAAAAAAAAAAAACAAGAAATTAAACCAATGGTCCTCCCCATTGGTTACTGGGCAGCGGCCTAGTATCATGCTAGGCCGCTGCCTACAAGAAAAAAAAAAAAAAAAAAAAAAAAAAAAAAAAAAACCGGAAATTAAACCAATTGGCCTCCCCATTGGTTACTGGGCAGCGCCCTTGTATCATGCGAGGCGACTGCCCATAGGAAAAAAAAAAAAAACAGGAAATTAAACCAATGGGCCTCACCATTGGTTACTGGGCATCGGCCTAGTATCATGCTAGGGGGCTGCCCACAGGAAAAAAAAAAAAAAAAAAAAAAAAAAAAAAAAAAACATGAAATTAAACCAATGGGCCTCCCCATTGGTTACTGGGCAGCGGCCTGTTATCATGCTAGGCGGCTCCCCATAGAAAAAAAAAAATACAGGAAATTAAGCCAATGGGCCCCCCATTTGTTATTGGGCAGCGGCCCAGTATCATGCTAGGCTGCTGCCCATAGGAAAAAAAAAAAAAAAAAAAAAAAAAAAAAAACAGGAAATTAAACCAATGGGCCTCCCCATTTGTTACTGGGCAGCGGCCTAGTATCATGCTAGGCGGCTGCCCATAGGAAAAAAAAAAAAAAGGAAATTAAACCAATGGGCCTCCACATTGGTTACTGGGCAGCGGCCCAGTATCATGCTAGGCCGCTGCCCAATAGGAAAAAAAATAGAAAATTAAACCAATGGGCCTCCCCTTTGGTTACTGGGCAGCGGCCTAGTATCATGCTAGGCGGATGCCTATAAGAAAAAAAAAAAAAAATCGGAAATTAAACCAATGGGCCTCCCCATTGGTTACTGGGCAGCGGCCTAGTATCATGCTAGGCGGCTGCCCATAGGGAAAAAAAAAAAAAAAAAAAAAAAAAAAAAAAAAAAAAAAAAAAAACAAGAAATTAAACCAATGGGCCTCCCCATTGGTTACTGGGCAGCGGCCTAGTATCATGCTAGGCTGCTGCCCATAGGAAAAAAAAAAAAAAAAAAAAACAGGAAATTAAACCAATGGGCCTCCCCATTGGTTACTGGATAGCGGCCCAGTATCATGCTAAGCCGCTGCCCATACGAAAAAAAAAAAAAAAAAAAAAAACAGGAAATTAAACCAATGGGCCTCCCCATTGGTTACTGGGCAGCGGCCTAGTATCATGCTAGGCGGCTGCCCATAGGAAAAAAAAAAAAAAAAAAAAACCGGAAATTAAACCAATGGGCCTCCCCATTGGTTACTGGGCAGCGGCCCAGTATCATGCTAGACCGCTACCCATAGGAAAAAAAAAAATAGGAAATTAAACAAATGGGGCTCCCCATTGGTTACTGGGCAGCGGCCTAGTATCATGCTAGGCGGCTATCCATAGGAAAAAAAAAAAAAAAAAAAAGGAAATTAAACCAATGGGCCTCCCCATTGGTTACTGGGCGGCGACCTAGTATCATGCTAGGCCACTGCCCATTGAAAAAAAAAAAAAAAACAGGAAATTAAACAAATGGGCCACCCCATTAGTTACTGGGCAACGGCCTAGTATCATGCTAGGCCGCTGCCTATAAGAAAAAAATAAAAAATAAATAAAAAATAAAAAACCGGAAATTAAACCAATGGGCCTCCCCATTGGTTACTGGGCAGCGGCCTAGTATCATGCTAGGCGGCTGCCCATAGGAGGAAAAAAAAAAGGAAATTAAACCAAAGGGCCTCCCCATTCGGTACTGGGCAGCGGCCTAGTATCATGCTAGGCCGCTGCCTATAAGAAAAAAAAAATAAAAAATAAAAAACCGGGAATTAAACCAATGGGCCTTCCCATTGGTTACTGGGCAGCGGCCTTGTATCATGCTAGGCGGCTACCCATAGGAAAAAAAAAAAAAAAAACAGGAAATTAAACCAATGGGCCTCCACATTGGTTACTGGGCAGCGGCCCGGTATCATGCTAGGCCGCTGCCCATAGGAAAAAAAAAGGAAATTAAACAAATGGGCCTCCCCATTAGTTACTGGGCAGTGGCCTAGTATCATGCTAGGCGGCTGCCCACAGGAAAAAAAAATAAATAAATAAATAAACAGGAAATTAAACCAAAGGGCCTCCCCATTGGTTACTGGGCAGCGGCCTAGTCTCATGCTCGGCCGCTGCATATAGGAAAAAAAAAAAAAAAAAAGAAATTAAAACAACGGGCCTCCCCATTGGTTACTGGGCAGCGGCCTAGTATCATGCTAGGTCGCTCCCGATAGGAAAAAAAAAAAAAAAAGGAAATTAAACCAATGGGCCTCCCCATTGGTTACTGGGCAGCGGCCTAGTATCATGCTAGGCCGCTGCATATAGGAAAAAAAAAAAAAAAAACAAGAAATTAAAACAATGGGCCTCCCTATTGGTTACTGGGCAGCGGCCTAGTATCATGCTAGGTCGCTGCCGATAGGAAAAAAAAAAAAAAAGGAAATTAAAACTATGGGCCTCCCCAATGGTTACTGGGCAGCGGCCTAGTATCATGCTGGGCCGCTGCCTATAGGAAAAAAAGAAAGAAAAAAGAAAAAAAAAAGAACAGGAAATTAAACCAATGGGCCTCCCCATTGGTTACTAGGCAGCGGCCTAGTATCATGCTAGGCCGCTGCCCATAGGAAAAAAAAAAAAAAAAAAAAACAAGAAATTAAAACAATGAGCCTCCCCATTGGTTACTAGGCAGCGGCCTAGTATCATGCTAGGCCGCTGCCCATAGGGAAAAAAAAAAAAGAAATTAAAACAATGGGCCTCCCCATTGGTTATTGGGCAGCGGCCTAGTATCATATTAGGCACCTGCCTATAGGAAAAAAAAAAAAAAAAAAAAAAAAAATAAAAAAACAAGAAATTAAAACAATCAGCTTCCCCATTGGTTACTGGGCAGCGGCCTAGTATCATGCTGGGCCAATGCCCATTGAAAAAAAAAAAAAAAAAAAAAAAAAAAAAAAAAAAAAAAAACAGGAAATTAAACAAATGGGCCACCCCATTAGTTACTGGGCAGTGGCCTAGTATCATGCTAGGCGGCTGACCATAGGAAAAAAAAAAAATAAAAAAAAAAAAATAAGAAATTAAACCAATGGGCCTCCCCATTGGTTACTGGGCAGCGGCCTATTATCATGCTAGGCCGCTGCCTATAAGAAAAAAATAAAAAATAAATAAAAAATAAAAAATAAAAAACCGGAAATTAAACCAATGGGCCTCCCCATTGGTTACTGGGCAGCGGCCTAGTATCATGCTAGGCGGCTGCCCATAGGAGGAAAAAGAAAGGGAAATTAAACCAATGGGCCTCCCCATTGGTTACTGGGCAGCGGCCTAGTATCATGCTAGGCGGCTGAGCATAGGAAAAAAAAAAAAAGGAAATTAAACCAATGGGACTCCCCATTGGTTACTGGGCAGCGGCCTAGTATCATGCTAGGCCGCTGCCTATAAGAAAAAAAAATAAAAAATAAAAAACCGGGAATTAAACCAATGGGCCTCCCCATTGGTTACTGGGCAGCGGCCTTGTATCATGCTAGGCGGCTGCCCATAGGAAAAAAAAAAAAAAAACAGGAAATTAAACCAATGGGCCTCCACATTGGTTACTGGGTAGCGGCCCGGTATCATGCTAGGCCGCTGCCCATAGGAAAAAAAAAAGAAAGGAAATTAAACAAATGGGCCTCCCCATTAGTTACTGGGCAGTGGCCTAGTATCATGCAAGGCGGCTGCCCATTGGAAAAAAAAAAAAAAAAAAAAAGGAAATTAAACCAATGGGCCTCCACATTGGTTACTGGGCAGCGGCCTAGTATCATGCTAGGCCGCTGCCTATAAGAAAAAAAAAAAAAAAGACCGGAAATTAAACCAATGGTCCTCCCCATTGGTTACTGGGCAGCGGCCTAGGATCATGATAGGCGGCTGCCCATAGGAAAAAAAAAAACCGGAAATTAAACCAATGGGCCTCCCCATTAGTTACTGGGCAGCGGCCTAGTATCATGCTAGGCGGCTGCCAAGAGGAAAAAAAAAAAAAAAAAAGGAAATTAAACCTATGGGCCTCCCCATTGGTTACTGGGCAGCGGCCTAGTATCATGCTAGGCGGCTGCACACAGGAAAAAAAAAAAAAACACGAAATTAAACCAATGGGGCTCCCCTTTAGTTACTGGGCTGCGGCCTAGTATCATGCTAGGCCGCTGACTATAAGAAAAAAAAAAGAAAAAAAAAAAAAAAAAAAAAAACCGGAAATTAAAGCAATGGGCCTCCCCATTGGTTACTGCGCAGCGGCCTAGTATCATGATAGGCGGCTGCCCACAGGAAAAAAAAAAAAGGAAATTAAACCAATGGGCCACCCCATTGGTTACTGGGCAGCGGCTCAGTATCATGCTAGGCCGCTGCCCAATAGGAAAAAAAAAAAAAAGGAATTTAAACCAATGGGCCTCCCCATTGGTTACTGGGCAGCGGCTTAATATCATGCTAGGCCGCTGCCTATAAGGAAAAAAAAAAAAAAAAAACAAAAAAACAAAAAAACCGAAATTAAACCAATTGGCCTCTCCATTGGTTACTGGGCAGCGGCCTAATATCATGCTAGGCAACTGCCCATAAGAAAAAAAAAAAAAAAAAAAAAAAAAAAAAAAAAAAACAGGAAATTAAACCATTGGGCCTCACCATTGGTTACTGGGCCGCGGCCTAGTATCATGCTAGGCGGCTGCCCACAGGAAAAAAAAAAAAAACAGGAAATTAAACCAATGGGGCTCCCCATTGGTTACTGGGCAGCGGCCTAGTATCATGCTAGGCGGCTGCCCATAGGGAAAATAAAAAAAATAAAAAAAAAAAATAGGAAATTAAACCAATGGGCCTCCCCATTGGTTACTGGGCAGCGGCCTAGTATCATGCTAGGCTGCTGCCCATAGGAAAAAAAAAAAAACAGGAAATTAAACCAATGGGCCTCCCCATTGGTTACTGGATAGCGGCCCAGTATCATGCTAGGTCGCTGCCCATACGAAAAAAAAAAAAAAAAAAAAAAAAAAAAAAAAAAAAATAGGAAATTAAACCAATGGGCCTCCCCATTGGTTACAGGGCAGCGGCCTAGTATCATGCTAGGCGGCTTCCCATAGGAAAAAAAAAAACCGGAAATTAAACCAATGGGCCTCCCCATTGGTTACTGGGCAGCGGCCCAGTATCATGCTAGACCGCTACCCATAGGAAAAAAAAAAACAGGAAATTAAACAAATGGGGCTCCCCATTGGTTACTGGGCAGCGGCCTAGTATCATGCTAGGCGGCTGTCCATAGGAAAAAAAAAAAAAAAAAAAAAAAAAAAAGGAAATTAAACCAATGGGCCTCCCCATTGGTTACTGGGCAGCGACCTAGTATCATGCTAGGCCACTGCCCATTGAAAAAAAAAAAAAAAAAAAAAAAAAAAACACAGGAAATTAAACAAATGGGCCACCCCATTAGTTACTGGGCAGCGGCCTAGTATCATGCTAGGCGGCTGACCATAGGAAAAAAAAAAAAAAAAAAAAAAAAAAAAAAAAAAAGAAATTAAACCAATGGGCCTCCCCATTGGTTACTGGGCAGCGGCCTAGTATCATGCTAGGCCGCTGACTATAAGAAAAAAAATAAAAAATAAATAAAAAATAAAAAATAAAAAACCGGAAATTAAACCAATGGGCCTCCCCATTGGTTACTGGGCAGCGGCCTAGTATCATGCTAGGCCGCTGCCTATAAGAAAAAAAAAAATAAAAAATAAAAAACCGGGAATTAAACCAATGGGCCTCCCCATTGGTTACTGGGCAGCGGCCTAGTATCATGCTAGGCGGCTGCCCTTAGGAAAAAAAAAAAAAAAAGGAAATCAAACCAATGGGCCTCCCCATTGGTTACTGGGCAGCAGCCCGGTATCATGCTAGGCCGCTGCCCATAGGAAAAAAAAAATGGAAATTAAACAAATGGGCCTCCCCATTAGTTACTGGGCAGTGGTCTAGTATCATGCTAGGCGGCTGCCCATAGGAAAAAAAAAAAAAAAAAACAGAAAATTAAACCAATGGGCCTCCACAATGGTTACTGGGCAGCGGCCTAGTATCATGCTAGCCCCCTGCCTATAAGAAAAAAAAAAAAGACCGGAAATTAAACCAATGGTCCTCCCCATTGGTTACTGGGCAGCGGCCTAGTATCATGATAGGCGGCTGCCCATAGGAAAAAAAAAAACCAGAAATTAAACCAATGGGCCTCCCCATTAGTTACTGGGCAGCGGCCTAGTATCATCTTAGGAGGCTGACAAGAGGAAAAAAAAAAAAAAAAAAGGAAATTAAACCTATGGGCATCCCCATTGGTTACTAGGCAGCGGCCTAGTATCATGCTAGGCGGTTGCACACAGGAAAAAAAAAAAACACGAAATTAAACCAATGGGGCTCCCCATTAGTTACTGGGCAGCGGCCTAGTATCATGCTAGGCCGCTGACTATAAGAAAAAAAAAAAAGAAAAAAAAAAAAAAAAAAAAAAACCGGAAATTAAACCAATGGGCCTCCCCATTGGTTACTGGGCAGCGGCCTAGTATCATGCTAGGCGGCTGCCCTCATGAAAAAAAAAAAAAGGAAATTAAACCAATGGGCCACCCCATTGGTTACTGGGCAGCGGCTCAGTATCATGCTAGGCCGCTGCCCAATAGGAAAAAAAAAAAAAAAAGGAAATTAAACCAATGGGCCTCCCCATTGGTTACTGAGCAGCGGCCTAATATCATGCTATGCCGCTGCCTATAAGGAAAAAAAAAAAACAAAAAACAAAAAAACAGAAATTAAACCAATTGGCCTCTCCATTGGTTACTGGGCAGCGGCCTAATATCATGCTAGGCGACTGCCCATAAGAAAAAAAAAAAAAAAAAAAAAAAAAAAAACAAGAAATTAAACCATTGGGCCTCACCATTGGTTACTGGGCCGCGGCCTAGTATCATGCTAGGCGGCTGCCCACAGGAAAAAAAAAAAAAACAGGAAATTAAACCAATAAGGCTCCCCATTGGTTTCTGGGCAACGGCCTTGGATCATGCTAGGCGACTGCCCCGAGGAAAAAAAAAAAAAAAAAAAAAAAAAAAAAAAAAAACAGGAAATTAAACCAATGGGCCACCCCATTGGTTACTGGGCAGCGGCCTAGTAACATGCTAGGCCGCTGCCTATAAGAAAAAAAAAAAACCGGAAATTAAACCAATGGGACTCCCCATTGTTTACTGGGCAGCGGCCTAGTATCATGCTAGGCGGCTGGCCATAGGAAAAAAAAAAAAAAAACAGGTAATTAAACCATTGGGCCTCCCCATTGGTTACTGGGCAGCGGCCCAGTATCATGCTAGGCGGCTGTCCATAGGAAAAAAAAAAAAAAAAAAAAAACACGAAATTAAACCAATGGGCCTCCCCATTGGTTACTGGGCAGCGGCCCTGTATCATGCTAGGCCGCTGCCCATAGGAAAAAAAAAAAAAAAAAAAAAAAAAAAAAAAAAAAAAAAAAAACAGAAAATTTAACAAATAAGCCTCCCCATTAGTTACTAGGCAGCGGCCTAGTATCATGCTAGGCGGCAGCCCATAGGAAAAAAAAAAAAAATAACAAGAAATTAAACCAATGTGCCTCCCCATTTGTTACTGGGCAGCGGCCTAGTATCATGCTAGGCCGCTGCTTATAAGAAAAAAAAAAAAAGGAAAATAAAAAAAGGGGCCTCCCCATTGGGTACTGGGCAGCGGGCTAGTGTCATGCTAGACGTCTGCACACAGGGAAAAAAAAAAAAAAAAACAGGAAATTAAACCAATGGGGCTCCCCATTAGTTACTGGCCAGCGGCCTAGTATCATGCTAGGCCCCTCCCTATAAGAAAGAAAAAAAAAAAAAAAAAACCGGAAATTAAACCAATTTGCCTCCCCATTGGTTACTGGGCAGCGGCCTAGTATCATGCTAGGCAGCTGCCCATAGAAAAAAAAAAAAAAAAAAAAAAAAAAAAGGAAATTAAACCAATGGGCCAACCCATTGGTTACTGGGCAGCGGCCTAGTATCATGCTAGGCCGCTGCCTATAAGAAAAAAAAAACAAAAAAACAAAAAAACCAGAAATTAAACCAATGGGCCTCCCCATTGGTTACTGGGCAGCGGCCTAGTATCATGCTAGGCGGCTGCCCATAGGAAAAAAAAATAAAATAAAAAAAATAAAAATAAAAAAAACAGGAAATTAAACCAATGGGGCTCCCCATTGGTTACTGGGCAGCGGCCTAGTATCATGCTAGGCGGCTGCCCACAGGAAAAAGAAAAAAAAAAGTAAATTAAACCAATGGGCTTCCCCATTGGTTACTGGGCAGCGGCCCAGTATCATGCTAGGCCGCTGCCCATAGGAAAAAAAAAAAAAAAACCAGAAATTCAACCAATGGGCCTCCCCATTGGTTACTGGGCAGCGGCCCAGTATCATGCTAGGCCGCTGCCCATAAGAAAAAAAAAGAAGGAAATTAAACCAATGGGCCTCCCCATTAGTTACTGGGCAGCGGCCTAGTATCATGCTAGGCGGCTGCCCATAGGAAAAAAAAAAAAAAAAAAAAAAAAAAAAAAAACCGTAAATTAAACCAATGGGCCTCCCCATTGGTTACTGGGCAGCGGCCTAGTATCATGCTAGGCGGCTGCCCATAGGAAAAAAAAAATCTGAAATTAAACCAATGGGCCTCCCCATTGGTTACTGGGCAGCGGCCTAGTATCATGCTAGGCGGCTGCCTATAGGAAAAAAAAAAAAAAAAAAAAACAGGAAATTTAACCAATTGGCCTCCCCATTGGTTACTGGGCAGCGGCCTAGTATCATGCTAGGCGGCTGCCCATAGGAAAAAAAAAAAAAGAAACCGGAAATTAAACCAATGTGCCTCCCCATTGGTTACTGGGCAGCGGCCTATATCATGCTAGGCGGCTGCCCATAGGAAAAAAAAAAAAAAAAACCAGAAATTAAACCAATGAGCCTCCCCATTGGTTACTGGGCAGCGGCCTAGTTTCATGCTAGGCGCCTGCCCATAGGAAAAAAAAAAACACCGGAAATTAAACCAATGGGCCTCCTCATTGGTTACTGGGCAGCGGCCTAGTATCATGCTAGGCGGCTGCCCATAGGAAAAAAAAAAAAAAGGAAATTAAACCAATGGGCCTCCCCATTAGTTACTGGGCAGCGGCCTAGTATCATGCTAGGCGTCTGCACACAGGAAAAAAAAAAAAAAGAAATTAAACCAATGGGGCTCCCCATTATTTACTGGGCAGCGGCCTAGTATCATGCTAGGCCGCTGCCTATAAGGAAAAAAAAAATCGGAAATTAAACCAATGGGCCTCCCCATTGGTTACTGGGCAGCGGCCTAGTATCATGCTAGGCGGCTGCCCACAGGAAAAAAAAAAAAAAAGGAAATTAAACCAATGGGCCACCCCATTGGTTACTGGGCAGCGGCCCAGTATCATGCTAGGCCGCTGCCCAATAGGAAAAAAAAAAAAAAAAATAGGAAATTAAACCAATGGGCCTCCCCATTGGTTGCTGGGCAGCGGCCTAGTATCATGCTAGGCCGCTGCCTATAAGAAAAAAAAAACAAAAAAAAAAAAAAACAAAAAAACCAGAAATTAAACCAATGGGCCTCCCCATTAATTACTGGGCAGCGGCCTAGTATCATGCTAGGCGGCTGCCCATAGGAAAAAAAATAAATAAAATAAAATAAAAATAAAAAAAATCGGAAATTAAACCAATGGGCCTCCCCATTGGTTACTGGGCAGCGGCCTAGTATCATGTTAGGCGGCTGCCCATAGGAAAAAAAAAACCTGAAATTAAACAAATGGGCCTCCCCATTGGTTACTGGGCAGCGGCCTAGTATCATGCTAGGCCGCTGCCAATAGGAAAAAAAATAGGAAATTGAACCAATGGGCCTCCCCATTGGTTACTGGACATCGGCCTAGAATCATGCTAGGCGGCTGCCCATAGGAAGAAAAAAAAAACAGGAATTTAAACCAATGGGCCTTCCTATTGGTTAATGGGCAGCGGCCTAGTATCATGCTAGGCGGCTGCCCATAGGAAAAAAAAATAAAGAAATTAAACCAATGGGCCTCCCCATTGGTTACTGGGCAGCGGCCTAGTATCATGCTAGGCGGCTGCCTATAGGAAAAAAAAAAAAAAAAAAATAAACCAATGGGCCTCCCCATTGGTTTCTGGGCAGCGGCCTAGTATCATGCTAGGCGTCTGCACACAGGAAAAAAAAAAAAAGGAAATTAAACCAATGGGGCTCCCCATTAGTTACTGGGCAGAGGCCTAGTATCATGCTAGGCCGCTGCCTATAAGAAAAAAAAAATAAAAAAAAAAAAAAAAAAAAAAAAAAAAAAAAAAAACCGGAAATTAAACCAATGGGCCTCCCCATTGGTTACTGGGCAGCGGCCTAGTATCATGCTAGGCGGCTGCCCACAGGAAAAAAAAAAAAAAGGAAATTAAACCAATGGGCCACCCCATTGGTTACTGGGCAGCGGCCCAGTATCATGCTAGGCCGCTGCCCAATAGGAAAAAAAAAAAAAAAAAGGAAATTAAACCAATGGGCCTCCCCATTGGTTGCTGGGCAGCGGCCTAGTATCATGCTAGGCCGCTGCCTATAAGAAAAAAAAACAAAAAAACCAGAAATTAAACCAATGGGCCTCCCCATTAATTACTTGGCAGCGGCCTAGTATCATGCTAGGCGGCTGCCCATAGGAAAAAAAATAAATAAAATAAAATAAAAATAAAAAAAAACAGGAAATTAAACCAATGGGCCTCCGCATTTGTTACTGGGCAGCGGCCTAGTATCATGCTAGGCGGCTGCCCATAGGAAAAAAAAAAAAAAAAAGCAGGAAATTAAACCAATGGGCCTCCCCATTGGTTCCTGGCCAGCGGCCCAGTATCATGCTAGGCCCCTCCCCTTAGGAAAAAAAAAAAAAAAAAACAAACCAGGAAATTACACCAATGGGCCTCCCCATTGGTTACTGGGCAGCGCCCTAGTATCATGCTAGGCGGCTGACCATAGGAAAAAAAAAAAAGGTAATTAAACCAATGGGCCTCCCCATTGGTTACTGGGCAGCGGCCTAGTATCATGCTAGGCCGCTGCCTATAAGAAAAAAAAAAAAAAAAAAAAAAAAAAAAAAAAATCGGAAATTAAACCAATGGGCCTCCACATTGGTTACTGGGCAGCGGCCTAGTATCATGCTAGGCGGCTGCCCATAGGAGGAAAAAAAAAAAAACAAGAAATTAAACCAATGGGCCTCCCCATTGGTTACTGGGCAGCCGCCTAGTATCATGCTAGGCGGCTGCACACAGGAAAAAACAAAAACAAAAAAACAGGAAATTAAACCAATGGGGCTGTCACGCCCCAACCCGGCCAATAAGGTTAGACTAGGGTGTGAACTAAACATTCAAGTCACGTCTCGTACTTAACTGTTTATAAAGATTTAACACTTATCGTTTTTAGCCTAAACTCCAAAGGTTTCCCGAAAAGCGGCAACATAACGGCTGTGATTAGACTCTTTGGTTTGACCTAATTCTCTAAACGCCTCAATTATTCCAATCATTAATCCAATTTCATTAAGGACTCCTATTTGTCACCAACCAATTTGCCTACTAGTTTATCTTGAAACTCTCGTTTGGTTAATAAGCCTAACATGATAACTATGCCCCGTTTATTTTTCAAATTCCTATCATGCAAGTACCTATTATCCTTTAGTTTGCAAATGAACACCTAAGTGAAATTAGATAAAATTAACTTAGTTGATTGTTCATCTAGTGGTTTGAATGCCTACGATAACTACTAATTAAGAAAACGAAAGCAAACAACCAAATAAAAGTTCGTCCGGTTATAGATAGTACAATCTCAGAATTAGACCCAAATTACAAGGGGGTCATTTACATCAATAAACAACGAGCAACATAAAGGAAATAGTCTTCAAGAAGCATAGTTCACAAATAGCCATAATCACGCAAGGCACACAAGACAGGCAATCACTCCAGGGGTTCATCGTTAGGCACACCGTCCTCGGGTACCTGTACCTGTCCTTCTTCACCTGTGATGAAAAAGAGGGTGAGTCCTTATGAACTCAGCGAGGGGGAACGAGAAATACGTTTTGAAACTCGTTTTCCGGTTCAATTTATGAAAACTCTTTTTGAGAACATGTCACGTATTACAAATAATAAGGTACGCAATTATAAGAAACAAATCGAGTAACGGATACAAAGTAAGGGAACAGAAATGCCAGTCTTTCCTCCCCGAGGTTCTCTAGGAACCAAGCGAGAGTACTTACATATAAGCACAGGAACAAGAATACCAGTCTTTCCTCCCCGAGGTTCTCTAGGAACCAAGCGAGAGTACTTATACACATAGTAAAAAGGATACGGTGAGCATTTGCTCTCAATGTCAATTTCGATTCATTTGGTGCGGCCGACTTCAATAATCCACTTATCGCTCCCAATTGGGTGTACTCCGGATGTACCCCGAAACCTACGACCCAACTCTCCGAGGGTGAAATGCCAAGCGAGAGAGGGAATTGGACCATGGTAGTCACGGTAACACCGGCAAGCCCGATGCCGCCCGGCGTGCGTGAAACACTACCATGCCACACTGAAAGGTTGCAACCTCGTATACAATGCCCATTTTTGTCATTTAACATTTCACATTAGGAGGTCAACAAAGTAGGTTGCCTCCGAGCAAGTATATGATCACATTTTGACATATTGGCATATAAGGCATTGTAAGAACATATAATCATTTCATATATCCATTTGAAAGCAATTAAACTTTAACGGGCAGCCAAGTAATCACGTTCAAATAAACCATTGAATATCTTTTAACAATTCACATTAGGAGAACAACAAAGTAGGTTGCCTCCGAGCAATTTCAAGATCACATATTGCCAAGTAAACGAACGAGGCATGCTTGACATGAAATTTCACTTTGTAGAACACATAGAGTCATATGAACATTAAACGGGCAGCCATGTAACACATGCAATTCAAGCCATATAACTTATTTAGAAGTCGAGGTAATCAAGTGATACGATTATTCACATGCAACAACATCTACGTGGTGGTTTCGGATGCAAGAAAAGGCTATTTGTCAACATGCAATGATCAAAATTACATTTAAGCTTATAAGACATTTACGGGCAGCCCACTAAGCATATAATTTCCACACAATATCTAAATGATCAACACTTAGCAAGACTACCTAGTCATTAGGGTTTCCGTTTCATGCTTAACCATGTGATTAAACCCTAAGTCAACTCAAGTTCATTCACAAGTCATGCATCATTCAATTCAAACATCCTCAAGTACTCAAAACAGTCCACACAACATCCCAACACCACAATTCCAAGCAATTAGCACCACAAGAGGGGTTACAACAATTTTCCAAGCATATAACTAAGTGAAACCTTTACTGCAATAGGCTGTTTTCCCACAATCAATAGGATAATCAAAAAATCTCAAAATTCATTGAATAAGATGTCAAATTAAATCTTAAGAAGTTAACTAAACTCAGAAACAAACCTTGCATCAATTGGAGTTCAGAATCATTAGTTATGGCCGAAACAGTGAGGTAGCACAAAACTGTCCAGATTTGCACACTTTTCAGAAATTGACGTTTTTGAGGTCCTTAGATTCATTTTTAGCTTTGGTCCATTTCTGACAAAATTGTCCAGAACTGAAAAATATAGTAGGACACCAATTTTCATTCATTTTGGACAACATTTACTAAGTCAAACATGGTTCACTCCACAAGGTGAGTGCATCTGCCAAAACCTGATTCATTTTCCCAGATTTCCAGATTTGGTCATATTTTAATGATTTGCCATTGTGAGGACCTTAGAGTCAAAATTAGCTTCGGCCTATTTCTGGGAAAAATATTCAAAACTGTCCAAACTAGTCACCCACCAATTTTCAAGAATTTTCAACATCATTTGCTTACCTAAACTTACCTCGAACAGACTGGTCAGAGAGCTGTCATCCACTTCGACTTCACCTAGCATCATTTTCAAGCCAAGATCTTGCCATGCATGGTTGTTTAAGCTTATGAACGACCATATAGCTCAAGTACAGAAGCAAATACACACATTTATGAGCATGCATGTGAAATTTCAAAGAGTTTTCAAAAGCTTTTAACCCTCACCTTTGCAATCAACCAAAAGATGCACAAAAACCTTGTTGAGGCTCAAATTTCTTCCTCTTCTTGCTTAGCCGAGTTTCCAACTTGGTTTTCTCTATTTTTCCTAGCCTAGTAAGAAATCTCTTAGTACATGCATGTAGTTAGGACTTGAAGAAAAGAAATGGAAGCTTAGTAACTCACCTAGGCCGAAAATGAAGCTTCAATGCACATGCATGAGTGATTTTTGCATCCTAGCTTGTTCGGTTGAGGTCCTTTGCTTGTGGCTTGCTTGGTTTAGCTATGGTGTGAAGAAGAGAAGCTATGGAGATGAAGAACTCAGCCAAAACCGAAATGGAGAGAGAAAATGAGAGGGAGAGAGAGAAATGTGAGGAAAGTGAGAGAAATGAGAGAAAAATGAGTCTTTTTGCAATTTTTGAGCATGTGGTCAGCCTTGGGCTTCCAAATCTGAATTTTTGTGTCTTCAAGGTGGAATTTGAAATGTTAGCATGGGCCATGAGTGGTTTGGTCGAAAATGAGAGGAAATTGAGGTGGTTTTGGGCAATTTTTTATGCATTGATAAGTGTTTTTGTGTCATGACTTGTCTAGAATTATTTTGAATTAAACATGCATGCAAAAATCTGATTTTGTGTCATCTTTTGAATTGTTTTAACATGTGTGTAAGAGAATGTTGGGTATTTAGGGATTTTAGGTAGAATAGAATATAGGGTATGTTTAGAGGTTGGTGAGATTTTGTCTTGTAGTGAGTTTAAAATATAATATTTAGGTGTTAGTGGATTTTGTAGAGATTTGAATTAGGATTATAATAATAGTTAGTGGATTGTGTAGGATTATTTTATTGTCTTGTGCTTTGTGTAGGATTCTTTCTTGATCAACGTGGTGGCACGGATTCCTAGGTCTAGGGCACGAATTACGAGGTAGACACGATCTACGAGGTAAGACACGAACTTCAAGACTAATGCACGTACTTCAAGACTAATGCACAGATTTCAATGCAAATGCACGCAATCCCTAGATAAATGTATGTAAACCAATACAAGGCACGTAATTCAAGACACGACTCTTAAACCTAGGTTAAAGCACGCAATTCAAGGTTAATGCACACGAAACGAAGAGACACAAGCAAATCGAGGTCTCGCACGTAAATTAAGGTCATGGCATGTTTATCTAGGTATCGCACGTATATCGAGGATTAGGGCACACAATTTTAGGTTAAGGCACGTATAACGAGGTATGCACGAAAACCAAGACAGGACACGTAATCCTAGGTCGGTCATATAATTTTAGGTCTAAGGCACGCAAATTGAGGTAAGACACGTTATTCGGTGTCGGGCCTCACATCCTCTCCCCATTGGTTACTGGGCAGCGGCCTAGTATCATGCTAGGCGGCTGCCCACAGGAAAAAGAAAAAAAAAAAAAAAAAAGTAAATTAAACCAATGGGCCTCCCCATTGGTTACTGGGCAGCGGCCCAGAATCATGCTAGGCCGCTGCCCATAGGAAAAAAAAAAAAACCGGAAATTAAACCAATGGGCCTCCCCATTGGTTATTGGGCAGCGGCCCAGTATCATACTAGGCCGCTGCCCATAGGAAAAAAAAAAAAAAAAGGAAATTAAACCAATGGGCCTCCCCATTAGTTACTGGGCTGATACTAGGCCGATGCCCATAGAAAAAAAAAAAAAAAAAAAAAAAAAAAAAAAAAAAAAAAACAGGAAATTAAACCAATGGGCCTCCCCATTGGTTACTGGGCAGCGGCCTAGTATCATGCTAGGCCGCTGCCTATAAGAAAAAAAAAAAAAAACAAGAAATTAAACCAATGGGCCTCCACATTGGTTACTGGGCAGCATGCTAGTATCATGCTAGGCGGAAGCCAATAGAAGAAAAAAAAAAAACCAGGAAATTAAACCAATGGGCCTCCCCATTGGTTACTGGGCACCGGCCTAGTACCATGCTAGGCGGCTGCACACAGGAAAAAAAAAACAGGAAATTAAACCAATGGGGCTCCCCATTGGTTACTGGGCAGCGGCCTGGTATCATGCTAGGCGGCTGCCCACAGGAAAAAGAAAAAAAAAAAAAAAAAAAAAGCAAAATTAAACCAATGGGCCTCCCCATTGGTTACTGGGCAGCGGCCCAGTATCATGCTAGGCCGCTGCCCATAGGAAAAAAAAAAAAAAAAAAAAGGAAATTAAAACAATGGGCCTCCCCATTAGTTACTGGGC
>CM075772.1:7850227-7855227 GCA_037974665.1 Ehretia macrophylla | reverse complement strand
TAGGAAAAAAAAAAAAAAAAAAAAAAAAAAAAAAAGGGAAATTAAACCAATGGGCCTCCCCATTAGTTACTGGGCAGCGGCCTAGTATCATGCTAGGCGGCTGCCCATAGGAAAAAAAAAACCGGAAATTAAACCAATGGGCCTCCCCATTGGTTACTGGGCAGCGGCCTAGTATCATGCTAGGCGGCTGCCCATAGGGAAAAAAAAAAAAAAAAAGAAAAAAAAGGAAATTAAACCAATTGGCCTCCCCATTGGTTACTGGGCAGCGGCCTAGTATCATGCTAGGCGGCTGCCCACAAGAAAAAAAAAAAAAAGGAAATTAAACCAATGGGCCTCCCCATTGGTTACTGGGCAGCGGCCCAGTATCATGCTAGGCCGCTGCCCAATAGGAAAAAAAAAAAAACAAAAAAAAAAAACAAAAAACAACAGGAAATTAAACCAATGGGCCTCCCCATTGGTTACTGGGCAGCGGCCTAGTATCATGCTAGGCCGTTGCCTATAAGAAAAAAAAAAAAAAAAAAACCGGAAATTAAACCAATGGGCCTCCCCATTGGTTACTGGGCAGCGGCCTAGTATCATGCTAGGCGGCTGCCCATAGGAAAAAAAAAAAATAGGAAATTAAACCAATGGGCCTCCCCATTGGTTACTGGGCAGCGGCCTAGTATCATGCTAGGCGGCTGCCAACAGGAAAAAAAAAATGGAAATTAAACCAATGGGCTTCCCCCATTCCTTACTGGGCAGCGGCCCAGTATCATGCTTTGCCGCTTCCCATAGGAAAAAAAAATAAAAATAAAAAAAAAAATAAAAATAAAATAGGGAAATTGAACCAATGGGCCTCCCCATTGGTTACTGGGCAGCGGACTAGTATCATTCTAGGCCGCTGCCTATAAGAAAAAAAAAATCGGAAATTAAACCAATGGTCCTCCCCATTGGTTACTGGGCAGCGGCCTAGTATCATGCTAGGCGGCTGCCCATAGGGAAAAAAAAAAAAAAAAAAAAAAAAAAAAAAACAGGAAATTAAACCAATGGGGCTCCCCATTGGTTACTGGGCAGCGACCTAGTATCATGCTAGGCCGCTGCATATAAAAAAAAAAAAAAAAACAGCAAATTAAACCAATGGGCCTCCCCATTGGTTACTGGGCAGCGGCCTAGTATCATGCTAGGCGGCTGCCCATAGGAAAAAAAAAAACATGAAATTAAACCAATGGGCCTCCCCATTGGTTACTGGGCAGCGTCCTAGTATCATGCTAGGCGGCTGCCAACAGGAAAAAAAAAAAAAAAAAAAAAAAAAAAGGAAATTAAACCAATGGGCCTCCCCCATTGGTTACTGGGCAGCGGCCTAGTATCATGTTAGGCCGCTGCCCATAGTAAAAAAAAAAAAACAATAAATTAAACCAATGGGCCTCCCCATTGGTTACTGGGCAGCGGCCTAGTATCATGCTAGGCGGCTGCCCACAGGAAAAAAAAAAAGGAAATTAAACCAATGGGCCTCCCCATTGGTTACTGGGCAGTGGCCTAGTATCATGATGGGCGGCTGCCCACAGGAAAAAAAAAAAAAAAAAAAAAACAGTAAATTAAACCAATGGGGCTCCCCATTGGTTACTGGGCAGCGGCCTAGTATCATGCTAGGCCGATGCATATAAGAAAAAAAAAAAAAAAAAAAAAAAAAAAAAAAAAAACCGGAAATTAAACCAATGGGCCTCCCCATTGGTTACTGGGCAGTGGCCTAGTATCATGCTAGGCGACTGCCCATAGGGAAAAAAAAAAAAAAAAACAGGAAATTAAACCAATGGGCCTCCCCATTGGTTACTGGGCAGCGGCCTAGTATCATGCTAGGCGGCTGCCAATAGGAAAAAAGAAAAAAAAATGAAATTAAATGAATGGGCCTCCCCATTGGTTACTAGGCAGCGGCCCAGTATCATGCAAGGCCGCTGCCCAATAGGAAAAAAAAAAAAAAAAAAAAAAAAAAAAAAAAAAAAACAGGAAATTAAACCAATGGGCCTCCCCATTGGTTACTGGGCAGCGGCCTAGTATCATGCTAGGCGGCTGCCCACAGGAAAAAAAAAAAAAAAAAAACAGGAAATTAAACCAATGGGCCTCCCCATTGGTTACTGGGCAGCGGCCTAGTATCATGCTAGGCGGCTGCCCACAGGAAAAAAAAAAAAAAAAAAAAAAAAAAAAAAATAGGACATTAAACCAATTGGCCTCCGCATTGGTTACTGGGCAGCGGCCTAGTATCATGCTAGGCCACTGCCTATAAGAAAAAAAAAAACAATAAATTAAACTCAGAAATTAAACCAATGGGCCTCCCCATTGGTTACTGGGCAGCGGCCTAGTATCATGCTAGGTGGCTGCCAATAAGAAAAAAGAAAAAAAATTGAAATTAAACCAATGGGCCTCCCCATTGGTAATTGGGCAGCGGCCCAGTATCATGCTAGGCCATTGCCCAATAGGAAAAAAAAAAAAAAAAAAAAAAAAAAAAAAAAAAAAAAAACAGGACATTAAACCAATGGGCCTCCCCATTGGTTACTGGGCAGCGGCCTAGTATCATGCTAGGCCGCTGCCTATAAGAAAAAAAAAAAAAAAAAAAAAAAACGAGAAATTATACCAATGGGCCTCCCCATTGGTTACTGGGCAGCGGCCCAGTATCATGCTTGGCCGCTGCCCAAAGGAAAAAAAAAAAAAAAGAAAAAAAAAAATTTAAATTAAAACAATGGGCCTCCCCATTGGTTACTGGGCAGCGGCCTTGTATAATGCTAGGCGGCTGCCCATAGGAAAAAAAAAAAAAAAAAAAAAAAAAATTTAAATTAAAACAATGGGCCTCCCCATTGGTTACTGGGCAGCGGCCTAGTATCATGCTAGGCCGCTGCATATAAGAAAAAAAAAAAAAAAAAAAAAAAAAAAAAACCTGTAATTAAACCAATGGGCCTCCCCATTGGTTACTGGGCAGCGGCCTAGTATCATACTTGGCGGCTGCCCATAGGAAAAAAAAAAAAAAAAAAACAGGAAATTAAACCAATGGGGCTCCCCATTGGTTACTGGGCAGCGGCCTAGTATCATGCTAGGCCGCTGCCTATAAGAAAAAAAAAAAAAAAAAAAAAAAAAACCAGAAATTAAACCAATGGGCCTCCCCATTGGTTACTGGGCAGCGGCCCAGTATCATGCTTGGCCGCTGCCCAAAGGAAAAAAAAAAAAAAAAAAAAACGGGAAATTAAACCAATGGGCCTCCCCATTGGTTACTGGGCAGCGGCCTAGTATCATGCTAGGCGGCTGCACACAGAAAAAAAAAAAAAAGGAAATTAAATCAATGGGCCTCCCCATTGGTTACTGGGCAGCGGCCTAGTATCATGCTAGGTGGCTGCACACAGAAAAAAAAAAAAGGAAATTAAACCAATGGGGCTCCCCATTGGTTACTGGGCAGCGGCTAGTATCATGCTAGGCTGCTGCCTATAAGAAAAAAAAAAAAAAAAAAAAAAAAAAGGAAATTAAACCAATGGGCCTCCCCATTGGTTACTGGGCAGCGGCCCAGTATCATGCTAGGCCGCTGCCCATAGGAAAAAAAAAATAAGAAGTTAAACCAATGGGACTCCCCATTGGTTACTGGGCAGCGGCCTAGGATCATGCTAGGCGGCTGCCCATAGGAAAAAAAAAAACCCGAAATTAAACCAATGGGTCTCCCCATTGGTTACTGGGCAGCGGCCGAGTATCATGGTAGGCCGCTGCCCATAGGAAAAAAAAAAAAAAAAGCCCAAATTAAACCAATGGAGCTCCCCATTGGTTACTGGGGAGCGGGCTAG
This sequence comes from Ehretia macrophylla, assembly GCA_037974665.1. Lineage (NCBI taxonomy): Eukaryota > Viridiplantae > Streptophyta > Magnoliopsida > Boraginales > Ehretiaceae > Ehretia > Ehretia macrophylla. The sequence goes on along the minus strand of CM075772.1, from coordinate 7,851,430 downwards.
TTTCAACCTAGGCGGGTGCCCATAGGAAAAGAAAAAAAAAAAACAGGAAATTAAACCAATGCGGCCCCGCATTGGTTACTAGGCAGCGGCCTAGTATCATGCTAAGCGGCTGCCCATTGGAAAAAAAAAAAAAAAAAAGGAAATTAAACCAATGGGCCTCCCCATTGGTTACTGAGCAACGGCCCAGTATCATGCTAGGCCGCTGCCCAATAGGAAAAAAAAAAAAAAACATGAAATTAAACCAATGGGCCTCCCCGTTGGTTACTGTGCAGCGGCCTAGTATCATGCTAGGCGGCTGCCCACAGGGAAAAAAAAAAAACAGGAAATTAAACCAATGGGGCTCCCCATTGGTTACTGGGTAGCGGCCTAGTATCATGCTAGGCCGCTGCCTATAAGGAAAAAAAAAAAAAAAAAAAAAAAAAAAAAAAAAAAAAAAAACCAGAAATTAAACCAATGGGCCTCCCCATTGGTTACTGGGCAGCGGCCCAGTATCATGCTAGGCTTCTGCCCATAGGAAAAAAATAAATAAATAAATAAATAAAACAGGAAATTAAACCAATCGGCCTCCCCATTTGTTACTGGGCAGCGGCCTAGTATCATGCTAGGCCCCTGCCCATAGGAAAAAAAAAAAAACAGGAAATTAAACCAATGGGCCTCCCCATTGGTTACCGGGCAGCGGCCTAATATCATGCTAGGCGGCTGCCAATAGCAAAAAAAAAAAAAAAAAAAAAAAAAAGAAATTAAAACAAAGGGCCTCCCCATTGGTTACTGGGCAGCGGCCTAGTATCATGCAAGGCCGCTGCATATAAGAAAAAAAAAAAAAAAAAAAAAAAAACCGGAAATTAAACCAATGGGCCTCCCCATTGGTTACTGGGCAGCGGCCTAGTATCATGCTAAGCGGCTGCCCATAGGAAAAAATAAAATAAAAAAAAATAAAAAAACTGGAAATTAAACCAATCGGCCTCCCCATTGGTTACTGGGCAGCGGCCTAGTATCATGTTAGGCGGCTGCCAACAGGAAAAAAAAAAAAAAAAAAAAAAACAAGAAATTTAACCAATGGGCCTCCCCATTGGTTACTGGGCAGCGGCCTAGTATCATGCTAGGCGACTGCCCAGAGGAAAAAATAAAATAAAATAAAGAAAAAAGAGGAAATTAAACCAATGGGCCTCCCCATTGGTTACTGGGCAGCGGCCCAGTATCATG
>CM075772.1:7830227-7832727 GCA_037974665.1 Ehretia macrophylla | reverse complement strand
GCCGCTGCCAATAGGTAAAAAAAAAAAAAAAAAAAAAAAAAAAAAAGGAAATTAAACCAATGGGGTTTGGGCAGCAGGACAAGGCCGCTGCCTATAAGTAAAAAAAAAAAAAAAAAAAAAAAACAGGAAGTTAAACCAATGGGGTTTGGGCAGCAGGAATAGGCCGCTGCCTAAAGGTAAAAAAAAAAAAAAAAAGGAAATTAAACCAATGGGGTTTGGGTAGCAGGACTAGGCCGCTGCCTCTAGGTAAAAAAAAAAAAAAAAGGAAATTAAACCAATTGGGTTTGGGCAGCAGGACAAGGCCGCTGCCTATAGGTTAAAAAAAAAATGAAATTAAACCAATGGGGTTTGGGCAGTAGGACTAGGCCGCTGCCTATAAGTAAAAAAAAAAAAAAAAAAAAAAAAAAAAAAAAAAAAAACAGGAAATTATACCAATGGGGTTTGGGCAGTAGGACTAGGACGCTGCCTATAAGTAAAAAAAAAAAAAAAAAAAAAATAGGAAATTAAACCAATGGGGTTTGGGCAGTAGGACTAGGCCACTGCATATAGGTAAAAAAAAAAAAAAAAAAAAAAAAAAAAAAAAAAAACAGGAAATTAATCCAATGGGGTTTGGGCAGTAGGACAAGGCCGCTGCCAATAGGTAAAAAAAAAAAAAAAAAAAAAAAAAAAAAAGGAAATTAAACCAATGGGGTTTGGGGAGCAGGACAAGGCCGCTGCCTATAAGTAAAAAAAAAAAAAAAAAAAAAAAACAGGAAATTAAACCAATGGGGTTTGGGCAACAGGACTAGGCCGCTGCCTAAAGGTAAAAAAAAAAAAAAGGAAATTAAACTAATTGGGTTTGGGCAGCAGGACTAGGCCGCTGCCTATAGGTTAAAAAAAAAAAAAAAGGAAATTAAACTAAAGGGGTTTGGGCAGCAGGACTAGGCCGCTGCCTATAGATAAAAAAAAAAAGAAGAAATTAAACCAATGGGGTTTGGGCAGTAGGACTAGGCCGCTGCCTATAAGTAAAAAAAAAAAAAAAAAAAAAAAAAAAAAAAAAAAAAAAAAAAAAAAAAAAAAAAAAAAACAGGAAATTATACCAATGGGGTTTGGGCAGTAGGACTAGGCCGCGGCCTATAAGTAAAAAAATAAAAAAAAAATAAAATAAAATAAAATAAAATAAAATAAAAAAACATGAAATTAAACCAATGGGGGTGGGGGAGCAGGGCTAGGCCCCTGCCTAAAAGAAAAAAAAAAAAAAAAAGGAAATTAAACCAATGGGGTTTGGGCAGCAGGACTAGGCCGCTGCCTATAGTTAAAAAAAAATAAAAAAATAAAAAAATAAAAAACAAAAAATAAAAAACAAGAAATTAAACCAATGGGGTTTGGGCAGTAGGACTAGGCCGCTGACTATAAGTAAAAAAAAAAAAAAAAAAAAAAAAAAGGAAATTAAACCAATGGGGTTTGGGCAGCAGGACTAGGCCGCTGCCTATAGGTAAAAAAAAAAAAAAAAAAAAAAAAAAAAAAAAAGGAAATTAAACCAATGGGCTTTGGGCAGCAGAACTAGGCCGCTGCCTAAAGGTAAAAAAAAAAAAAAAAAAAAAAAAAAAAAAAAAAAAAAGGAAATTAATCCAATGGGGTTTGGGCAGCAGGACAAGGCCGCTGCCTATAAGTAAAAAAAAAAAAAAAAAAAAAAAAAAAAAAAAAAAAACAGGAAATTAAACCAATAGGGTTTGGGCAGCAGGAATAAGCCGCTGCCTAAAGGTAAAAAAAAAAAAAAAAAAAAAAAAAGGAAATTAAACCAATGGGGTTTGGGCAGCAGGACTAGGCCGCTGCCTATAAGTAAAAAAAAAAAAAAAAAAAAAAAAAAAAAAAAAAAAAAAAAAAAAAAAAAAAAAACAGGAAATTATACCAATGGGGTTTGGGCAGTAGGACTAGGCCGCGGCCTATAAGTAAAAAAATAAAAAAAAAATAAAATAAAATAAAATAAAATAAAATAAAAAAACATGAAATTAAACCAATGGGGTTTGGGCAGCAGGGCTAGGCCGCTGCCTATAAGTAAAAAAAAAAAAAAAAAAAAGGAAATTAAACCAATGGGGTTTGGGCAGCAGGACTAGGCCGCTGCCTATAGTTAAAAAAAAAAAAAAAAATAGGAAATTAAACGAATGGGGTTTGGACAGTAGGACTAGGCCGCTGCTAAAAAAAAAAAAAAAAAAAAAAAAAAAAAAAAAAAAAAAAAAAAAAAAAAAAAAAAAAAAAAAACAGGAAATTAAACCAATGGGGTTTGGGCAGCAGGACTAGGCCGCTGCATATAGGTAAAAAAAAAAAAAAAAAAAAAAAAAAAAAAAAAAAAAAAGGAAATTAATCCAATGGGGTTTGGGCAGCAGGACAAGGCCGCTGCCTATAGGTAAAATAAAAATAAAACATGAAATTAAACCAATGGGATTTGGGCAGCAGGACTAGGCCGCTGCCTATAAGTAAAAAAAATAAATAAATAAATAAAAATGAAATTAAACCAATG
>CM075772.1:7815227-7817727 GCA_037974665.1 Ehretia macrophylla | reverse complement strand
ATGAAATTAAACCAATGGGGTTTGGGCAGGAGGAATAGGACGCAGCCTATAGGTAAAAAAAAAAAAAAAAAAAAAAAAAAAAAAAAAAAAAAGAAAAGAAATAACATGAAATTAAACCAATCGGGTTTGGGAAGCAGGACAAGGCCGCTGCCTATAAGTAAAAAATAAAAAAATCAAAAAAATAAAAAATGGATATTAAACCAATGGGGTTTGGGCAGCAGAACTAGGCCGCTGCCTATAGATAAAAAAAAAAAAAAAAAAAAAAAAAAAAAAAAACAGGAAATTAAACCAATCGGGTTTGGGAAGCAGGACTAGGCCGCTGCCTATAAGTGAAAAAAAAAAAAAAAAAAAAAAAAAAAAACAGGAAATTAAACCAATGGGGACTGGGCAGCAGGACTAGGCCGCTGCCTATAGGTAAAAAAAAAAAAAAGGAAATTAAACCAGTGGGTTTGGGCAGCAGGACTAGGCCGCTGCCTATAGGTAAAAATAAAAAAAAATAAAAAAAAGGAAATTAAACCAATGGGGTTTGGGCAGCAAGACTAGGCCGCTGCCTATAGATAAAAAAAATAAAATAAAATAAAAAAGAAATTAAACCAATGGGGTTTGGGCAGTAGGACTAGGCCGCTGCCTATAAGTAAAAAAAAAAAAAAAAAAAAAAAAAAAACAAGAAATTATACCAATGGGATTTGGGCAGTAGGACTAGGCCGCTGCCTATAAGTAAAAAAATAAAATAAAAATAAAATAAAATAAAAAAAACATGAAATTAAACCAATGGGGTTTGGGCAGTAGGGCTAGGCCGCTGCCTATAAGTAAAAAAAAAAAAAAAGGAAATTAAACCAATTGGGTTTGGGAAGCAGGACTAGGCCGCTGCCTATAGTTAAAAAAAAATAAAAATAAAAAATAAAAAAAAAACAAAAAAAAAACAAGAAATTAAACCAATGGGGTTTGGGCAGTAGGACTAGGCCGCTGACTATAAGTAAAAAAAAAAAAAAAAAAAAAAAAAGGAAATAAAACCAATGGGGTTTGGGCAGCAAGACTATGCCGCTGCCTATAGGTAAAAAAAAAAAAAAAAAAAAAAAAAAAAAAAAAAAAAAAAAAAAAAAAAACAGGAAATTAAACCAATGGGGTTTGGGCAGTAAGACAAGGCCGCTGCCTATAGATAAAAAAAAAAAAAAAAAAAAAAAAAAAAAAAAAAAAAAAAAAAAAAAAAAAAAAAAAAAAAAAAAACAGGAAATTAAACCAATCGGGTTTGGGAAGCAGGACTAGGCCGCTGCCTATAAGTGAAAAAAAAAATTAGGAAATTAAACCAATGGGGTTTGGGCAGCAGGACGAGGCCGCTGCCTATAAGTAAAAAAAAAAAAAAAATGAAATTAAACCAATGAGGTTTGGGCAGCAGGACTAGGCCGCTGCCTATAGGTAAAAAAAAAAAAAAAAAAAAAAGAAATTAAACCAATGGGGTTTGGGCAGCAGGACTAGGCCGCAGCCTATAGATAAAAAAAAAAAAAAAAAAAAAAAAAAAAAAAAAGAAATTAAACCAATGGGATTTGGGCAGTAGGACTAGGCCGCTGCCTATAAGTAAAAAAATAAAATAAAAATAAAATAAAATAAAATAAAGTAAAATAAAAAAAACATGAAATTAAACCAATGGGGTTTGGGCAGTAGGGCTATGCCGCTGCCTATAAGTAAAAAAAAAAAAAAAAAATAAGGAAATTAAACCAATTGGGTTTGGGCAGCAGGACTAGGCCGCTGCCTATAGTAAAAAAAAAATAAAAATAAAAAATAAAAAAAAAACAAAAAAAAAAAAACAAGAAATTAAACCAATGGGGTTTGGGCAGTAGGACTAGGCCGCTGACTATAAGTAAAAAAAAAAAAAAAAGGAAATTAAACCAATGGGGTTTGGGCAGCAGGACTAGGCCGCTGCCTATAGGTAAAAAAAAAAAAAAAGAAAAAAAAAGGAAATTAAACCAATGGGGTTTGGGCAGCAGAACTAGGCCGCTGCCTATAGATAAAAAAAAAAAAAAAAAAAAAAAAAAAAGAAAAAGAAATTAAACCAATGGGGTTTGGGCAGTAGGACTAGGCCGCTGCCTATAAGTAAAAAAAAAAAAAAAAAAAAAAAAAAAAAAAAAAAAAAAAAAAAAAAAAAAAAAAAAACACAGGAAATTATACCAATGGGATTTGGGCAGTAGGACTAGGCCGCTGCCTATAAGTAAAAAAATAAAATAAAAATAAAATAAAATAAAATAAAATAAAATAAAATAAACATGAAATTAAACCAATGGGGTTTGGGCAGTAGGACTAGGACGGGTGCCATAAGTAAAAAAAAAAAAAAAAAAAAAAGGAAATTAAACCAATTGGGTTTGGGCAGCCGGACTAGGCCGCTGACTATAGTTAAAAAAAATAAAAAAAAAAAACAAAAAAAAAAAAAACAAGAAATTAAACCAATGGGGTTTGGGCAGTAGGACTAGGCCGCTGACTATAAGTTAAAAAAAAAAAAAAAAAG
>CM075772.1:7807727-7812727 GCA_037974665.1 Ehretia macrophylla | reverse complement strand
AAAAAAAAAAAAAAAAAAAAAAAAAAAAAAAAAAAAAAAAAACAGGAAATTAATCCAATGGGGCTTGGGCAGCAGGACAAGGCCGCTGCCTATAGGTAAAAAAAAAAAAAAAAGGAAATTAAACCAATGGGGTTTGGGCAGCAGGACTAGGCCGCTGCCTATAAGTAAAAAAAAAAAAAAAAAAAAAAAATGAAATTAAACCAATGGGGTTTGGGCAGCAGAACTAGGCCGCTGCCTATAGGTAAAAAAAAAAAAAAAAAAAAAATAGGAAATTAAACCAATCGGGTTTGGGAAGCAGGATTAGGCCGCTGCCTATAGTTAAAAAATAATAATAATAATAAAAAATAAAAAAAAAACAAGAAATTAAATCAATGGGGTTTAGGCAGTAGGACTAGGCCGCTGACTATAAGTAAAAAAATAAAAATAAAAAAAAAATAGGAAATTAAACCAATGGGGTTTGGGCAGCAGGACTAGGCCGCTGCATATAGGTAAAAAAAAAAAAAAAAAAAAAAAAAAAAAAAAAAAAAAAAAAAAAAAAAAAACAAGAAATTAATCCAATGGGGTTTTGGCAGCAGGACAAGGCCGCTGCCTATAGGTAAAAAAAAAAAAAAAGGAAATTAAACCAATGGGGTTTGGGGAGCAGGACTAGGCCGCTGCCTATAAATAAATAAATAAATAAAAAATAAAAAAAATAAAAAAAAAAAAAACAGGAAATTAAACCAATGGGGTTTGGGCAGCAGGAATAGGCCGCTGCCTAAAGGTAAAAAAAAAAAAAAAGGAAATTAAACCAATGGGGTTTGGGCAGCAGGACTAGGCCGCTGCCTATAGATAAAAAAAAAAAAAAAAAAAAGAAATTAAACCAATGGGGTTTGGGCAGTAGGACAAGGCCGCTGCCTATAAGTAAAAAAAAAAAAAAAAAAAAAAAAAAAAAAAAAAGGAAATTATACCAATGGGATTTGGGCAGTAGGACTAGGCCGCTGCCTATAAGTAAAAAATAAAATAAAAATAAAATAAAATAAAAAAACATGAAATTAAACCAATGGGGTTTGGGCAGTAGGGCTAGGCCGCTGCCTATAAGTAAAAAAAAAAAAAAAAAAAAAAGGAAATTAAACCAATTGGGTTTGGGCAGCAGGACTAGCCCGCTGCCGATAGTTAAAAAAAAAAATAATAAAAAATAAAAAAAAAAAACAAAAAAAGAAACAAGAAATTAAACCAATGGGGTTTGGGCAGCAGGACTAGGCCGCTGACTATAAGTAAAAAAAAAAAAAAAAAAAAAAAAAAAAAGGAAATTAAACCAATGGGGTTTGGGCAGCAGGACTAGGCCGCTGCCTATAGGTAAAAAAAAAAAAAAAAAAAAAAAAAAAAAAAAAAAAAAAAAAAAAAAAGAGGAAATTAAACCAATGGGGTTTGGGCAGCAGGACTAGGCCGCTGCCTATAGGTAAAAAAAATAAAAAAAAAAAAAAAAAAAAAAAAAAGGTAATTAAACCAATGGGGTTTGGGCAGTAGGACTAGGCCGCTGCCTATAGATAAAAAAAAAAAAAAAAAAAAAAAAAAAAAAAAAAAAAAAAAAACAGGAAATTAAACCAATCGGGTTTGGGAAGCAGGACTAGGCCGCTCCCTATAAGTGAAAAAAAAAAAAAAATAGGAAATTAAACCAATGGGGTTTGGGCAGCAGGACTAGGGCGCTGCCTATAAGTAAAAAAAAAAAAAAAAAAAGGAAATTAAACCAATGGGGTTTGGCCAGCAGGACTAGCCCCCTGCCTATAGGTAAAAAAAAAAAAAAAAAAAAAAGGAAATTAAACCAATGGGGTTTGGGCAGCAGTACTAGGCCGCTTCCTATAGATAAAAAAAAAAAAAAAAAAAAAAAAAAAAAAAAAAAGAAATTAAACCAATGGGATTTGGGCAGTAGGACTACGCCGCTGCCTATAAGTAAAAAAATAAAAGAAAAATAAAATAAAATAAAATAAAAAAAAATAAAAAAAACTTGAAATTAAACCAATGGGGTTTGGGCAGTAAGGCTAGGCCGCTGCCTATAAGTAAAAAAAAAAAAAAAAAAAAAGGAAATTAAACCAATGGGGTTTGGGCAGCAGGGCTAGGCCGCTGCCTATAGTTAAAAAAAATAAAAATAAAAAATAAAAAAAAAAAAACAAAAAAAAAAAACAAGAAATTAACCCAATGGGGTTTGGGCAGTAGGACTAGGCCGCTGACTATAAGTAAAAAAAAAAAAAAAAAAAAAAAAAAGGAAATTAAACCAATGGGGTTTGGGCAGCAGGACTAGGCCGCTGCCTATAGGTAAAAAAAAATAAAAAAAAATAAAATAAAAAAAAAACAGGAAATTAAACCAATGGGGTTTGGGCAGCAGGACTAGGCCGCTGCCTATAGGTAAAAAAAAAAAAAAAAAAAAAAAAAAAAAAAAAAAAAAAAAAAAAAAACAGGAAATTAAACCAATGGGGTTTGGGCAGCAGGACTAGGCCGCTGCCTATAGATAATAAAAAAAAAATAAAAAAAAAAAAAAAAAACAGGAAATTAAACCAATGGGGTTTGGGTAGTAGGACTAGGCCGCTGCCTATAAGTAAAAAAAAAAAAAAAAAAAAAAAAAAACAGGAAATTAAACCAATGGGGTTTGGGCAGTAGGACTAGGCCGTTGCTTATAGGGAAAAAAAAAAAAAAAAAAAAAAAAAAAAAAAAAAAAAAAAAAAAAAAAAAAAAAAAAAAAACTGGAAATTAAACCAATGGGATTTGGGCAGCAGGACTAGGCCGCTGCCTATAGCTAAAAATAAATAAATAAATAAAAAAAGGAAATTAATCCAATGATGTTTGTGCAGCAGGACAAGGCCGCTGCCTATAGGTATGGGGTTTGGGCAGCAGGACTAGGCCGCTGCCTATAAGTTAAAAAAAAAAAAAAAAAAAAAACATGTAATTAAACCAATGGGGTTTGGGCAGCAGGGCTAGGCCGCTGCCTATAAGTAAAAAAAAAAAAAAAAAAAAAAAAAAAAAAAAAAAAAAAAAAAAAAAAAAACAATAAATTATACCAATGGGGTTTGGGCAGCAGGACTAAGCCGCTGCCTATAGGTAAAAAAAAAAAATAAAAAATAAATAAATAAAAAAATAAAAGGAAATTAATCCAATGGGGTTTGGGCAGCAGGACAAGGCCGCTGCCTTTAGGTAAAAAAAAAAAATATGAAATTAAACCAATGGGGTTTGGGCAGCAGAACTAGGCCGCTGCCTATAGGTATAAAAAAAAAAAAAAAAAAAAAAAAAAAAAAAAAAAAAAAAACAAAAAAATAAAAAACAGGAAATTAAACCAATCGGGTTTGGGAAGAAGGACTAGGCCGCTGCCTATAAGTAAAAAAAAAAAAAGAGGAAATTAAACCAAAGGGGTTTGGGCAGCAGGACTAGGCCGCTGGCTATAAGTTAAAAAAAAAAAAAAAAAAAAAAAAAGGAAATTAAACCAATGGGGTTTGGGCAGCAGGACTAGGCCGCTGCCTATAGGTAAAAAAAAAAAAAAAAAAAAGGAAATTAAACCAATGGGGTTTGGGCAGCAGGACTAGGCCGCTGCCTATAGATAAAAAAAAAAAAAAAAAAAAAAAAAAAAGAAATTAAACCAATGGGATTTGGGCAGTAGGACTAGGCCGCTGCCTATAAGTAAAAAAATAAAATAAAAATAAAATAAAATAAAATAAAGTAAAATAAAAAAAACATGAAATTAAACCAATGGGGTTTGGGCAGTAGGGCTAGGCCGCTGCCTATAAGTAAAAAAAAAAAAAAAAAAAGGAAATTAAACCAATTGGGTTTGGGCAGCAGGACTAGGCCGCTGCCTATAGTTAAAAAAAAATAAAAATAAAAAATAAAAAAAAAAACAAAAAAAAAAAAAAAAGAAATTAAACCAATGGGGTTTGGGCAGCAGGACTAGGCCGCTGCCTATAGGTAAAAAAAAAAAAAAAAAAAAAATAATAAAAAAAAAAAAAATAAAAACAAGAAATTAAAACAATGTTGTTTTGGCAGTAGGAGTAGGCCGCTGCCTATAGATAAAAAAAAATAATAAATAAAAAAAAAAAAAAATAAAAACAGGAAATTAAACCAATGGGGTTTGGGCAGTAGGACTAGGCCGCTGCCTATAAGTAAAAAAAAAAAAAAAAAAAAAAAAAAAAGAAATTAAACCAATGGGGTTTGGGCAGCAGGACTAGGCCGCTGCCTATAGGTAAAAAAGAAAAAAAAAAAAAAAAAAAAAAAAAAAAAAAAAAAAAAAAAAAAACTGGAAATTAAACCAATGGGGTTTGGGCAGCAGGACTAGGCCGCTGCCTATAGGTAAAAATAAAAAAAAAATAAATAAATATAAAAAAAGGAAATTAATCCAATGAGGTTTGTGCAGCAGGACAAGGCCGCTGCCTATAGGTAAAAAAAAAAAAAAAAAAAAATGAAATTAAACCAATGGGGTTTGGGCAGCAGAACTAGGCCGCTGCCTATAGGTAAAAAAAAAAAATAAAAAAAAATAAAAAAATAAAAAAAAAAAAAGAAAAGAAATAACAGGAAATTAAACCAATCGGGTTTGGGAAGCAGGACAAGGCCGCTGCCTATAAGTAAAAAAAAAAAATAAAAATAAAATAAAATAAAATAAAATAAAATAAAAAAAACATGAAATTAAACCAATGGGGTTTGGGCAATAGGGCTAGGCCGCTGCCTATAAGTAAAAAAAAAAAAAATAAATAAAATAAAATAAAATAAAATAAAATAAAAAAAACATGAAATTAAACCAATGGGGTTTGGGCAATAGGGCTAGGCCGCTGCCTATAAGTAAAAAAAAAAAAAAAAAAAGGAAATTAAACCAATGGGGTTTGGGCAACAGGTCTAGCCCGCGGCCTATAGTTAAAAAAAAAATAAAAATAAAAAATAAAAAAAAAAACAAAAAAAAAAACAAGAAATTAAACCAATGGGGTTTGGGAAGTAGGACTAGGCCGCTGACTATAAGTAAAAAAAAAAAAAAAAAAAAGGAAATTAAA